>CM076978.1:52254535-52449535 GCA_039105355.1 Benthosema pterotum
TTGATATGATGTGTGAAAAAAATAAGTTTGGAGTTACAGAAATACTTGCAGTAGAATAAAGACAACCTGCGGCCATGTTAACTGTTGGAACGATGTCGTCGTTGGGACGGGGACCTCATGGTGAAATGTAGAAAAGGGGACATCTGTGACAAAAATCAAGGACATTATGTATCATGTCAGAGGAATCAAGGTAGATTGATGCCCAATGTGTTTTGGTGTGGAATTCTCCTTTAAACAGCTACCCACTTCATCTCCAAGTGAGCCTTTCCAAATTAAACTATTAGTGTTCACGAATGCTATACAAGGCTGAATAAGTGTCCCTTTAGGTACATTAAATACACTACACATGCTGGATATGGAGTAGGGTCTCGTATAGAAGGCAAGGAGCCATTATACCCAAACTGCACAGCGAAAGAAACAGGTAGGGTTGATTTGCTTTTTTCACTTTCAAGAGACCATGGGCGGTACATTTCCTATAGTGTAGTGACTGAGTGACAGACGAAGCCCATCGATCAGGCTCAGCTGAGTGCATGGAAAGGGGCGGGACATGTCCAACCGACAATGACAAAATCTGCCCAGGTAGGGAACCAATAAGAGCAGTTTATGTAATGTTCACGTCCATATAAGTTCAGACTAAACTCTCCCCATCTATTGGACGACTACACAGATGGACTACATATATTTAAAAGTAGGGTAAGTGATTTGAAATTCATCCTGTAGTACCAGCCTGGTGCACTAGGGGCGCCAAACAGTAGCTACACTATGTGAGCCTGCTGCTCGATCCTGATTGGAGGAGAATTCACCCTCCACCTGGGGAACTTTTATTAGCTCCTCTGCTAACGTGGGGGAGGGGGAAACTCCATATATGGTTTCCACACCTTATAATAGAGCATTTTAACAGAAAAACATTTTTTTTGGGTGATATCTGACAAAAGTGAAATCACTTCCCCTACCTTTAAAAAGAAAACACAGGATCCCAGAATCCCTGTTGAGTATAAAGTCGTAGTAATGTTGAAATCGCCTTTTTTTGTCTTGGTCCTACATGCTTCAATTACTCTAGCTATAGTTCCCCTAGCGGCTACTGCCCGCCACTGCACTCTGACCCATCAATGCACCCACTGCAAACGCCAGGGCAGAACATTCAGCATTACGTAACACATACACACACACACACACACACACACACACACACACACACACACACACACACACACACACACACACACACACACACACACACACACACACACCTCTGTGCCGGGGCATACAGCTTTAATCAAGAAGCACATGCTCATTGTTGAAACGCTGCCACCTACAGTCAGGGGTCTGTACAAAGACATGGGCCTGGCTGGGCCTGGTTCACACACACACACACACACACACACACACACACACACACACACACACACACACACACACACACACACACACACACACACACACACACACACACACACACACACACACACACACTGTTCTACTGTGAAATTGTTTTCTTGCGATCCAAATCTTGCGTCCAGACGCATGAACTTCAACTTAGAGAAGCATCTGCTGTGTGTTTCCCATAGCGTTGCGGTCCGTCAGGATAAAACTCTTATCTCCATGGCTAAGTTGTAGTACATTTTTCTCATCAATCATCAAATGACCTTTTAACAATGAATTGAGAATTTATTACGGTAGTATCTGCTCTTAGGGTGACCAGATGTGCCCCCTTTGTGTGGGACAGATTTTTCGGGTGTCTCGCAAATTGAGATCCTGTCCCAACATTGTGAGTTGTGACTCTAGAATTATCAATTATGTTTACATGCTCTTAGTTGGTAATAGTTGGCTTTCTGTTGTAAAGAACTCAGGGGCGGATGTAACATTTTCCAATTGGGCATTTTTAGTTACAGGACTTTCATTAGGCAAGTATAAAGCATCAATAATAACATCAGTTGTTTAAGATTAAGTTGTTTAAGTTTGAGACTGCTTTATAGGTTCTCATCTTTGATCAAGCTGTTCTTGCTTTTAAAGCTATGTTGTCTGTTGAGGACCCCCTCTAAAATGAGTTGCTCAAGGGAGCAGAAATTTCCTCCAGTGTACTTCCACCCCTTTAGAGAGGCTGCGTGGAGGTGTGACTTTGTTTCCAGGAAGGAACTTCCTGGATGTTCATCACCTCATCAACATCCTTTCATCACATAAAACCCCCAAGAAAGTGTCATCATCCTTTAAAATAAGCTCTGGTTGCAAAAGGGGTGAATCAGGGTTATAATAGTTGACTAAAACTAACTAAGAAACGAAAACTAAAATTCAAAAAACATTTGAGTTAAACGAAACTAATAAAAACTAAAAATGAATGCAAAAAAAAAAATACGTATACAAAAACTGTAATGTGGGTTCAGAAAACTAACTAAAACTAACTGAAATTATACCCAAAATGCCCTTAGTTTTAGTTTTTATAAAGCTTTTAAATTCAAAATGTGTTGGTGACCAGCATGAGGAGGAGATGCTTCTAGATCTTCTATCCACTACTGAGTTCCATAAACACTGGGGGTAAAAATTGTGTTCTTGTGGGAGAGTACAATCATCCAATCTACTAAGAAACTCAAAGCAAGGGTTGAATATCAACCGTTTCTTACTTTGGCACATTTTTAATCCTATACCTGACAACCAAAGCACAGAAAAAATAAAATAAAATAAAAAACTATAACTATAACTAAACTAAAACTAACCAAAACTAAATATTTTCATCAAAATAAAAACTAAATAAAAACTAGCAAACCCGCTCTAAAAACTAACTAAAACTAACTGAATTAGAAAATAAAATGTCAAAACGAACTAAAACTAAACTAAAATGAAAAATCCATGACTATAACAACCCTGGGGTGAATGAACGGCCCTTTAAATTGTCGTCCAACTGGGTTAACCCTTAGTGTACTGAACGCGTTTTGGTGTTCTAAGCATTATGTTTTAACTATTGAAAAATAGCAGATCTACAAGCTCATAGCGCGCCACCGAGTGGCGCGCTATGAGCTTGTATCTCTGCTATTTTTGAAAAATCGTGAAAACGTGGTGCAAATCTTCTTTTATTCTGTGACTAGAAATCTAGACAGGACACAATAGAGCTGCGCAGTGACGTCACCGCCCCTGTTCCGGAAGTCTTTTCCCCATTCATTTTTCTCATAGACTTTTCGAAAATAATTTATATCAAGACGATTACGCCGCGGCCAAAGCCAACTCAGGTCGTGACAAATCATGACAACAAACACAATATCGTCATATAATATATAATTAGGAAGAAGTAGAAAACGGCATGATACAAGACTTTTTGTTTCGTTTATCATCTTAGAAATTATTTTATTGTCCCAAAAGTTTGTGTGTGTCATCATGATTCGTCACGACTCGAGTTGGCTTTGTCCGCGGCGTAATCGTCTTGATATAAATTATTTTCGAAAAGTATATGAGAAAAATGAATTGGGAAAAGACTTCCGGAACAGGGGCGGTGACGTCACTGCGCAGCTCTATAGAACGGGGCTTAAAAACCGAATAGATAGTAGGCCTTGAAATTAAACGAGTTGAAAACCGCTGATAGACGACGATAAGAGCTTCTTCGCCTGTCACATCACTTTACATCCTGAAAAGGAACATTTATTTTACCTTTGATTTCATGGTTTCGACATATGAGCTTTTCCCACTCGACTCGAGAGATCATTATGAGCTTATCTGTGTTTTATTATTCGGGGCCTTTTGAGGTTTGCCGTCGTCGAGGCTCCACCCTGCGCAGAAAAACGCTCGCAGAGAAACGTTTTCTCTACGTCCAAATGCCTGCCTGCCTACCTGCCTGCCAGGTGCCATAACTTTGGTACACCGTAGTGTATAGTAGTTTTTTCCAACCATCTATTTTGCACACATTCCTCTTGTCTTGGTGCTGAGGCGCTGCCCAAAGGAATACCGGAGAGGTCGCCCCTCGTGCCAACTCTCCCCGCGGGCGTACGGTCTGCAGCCAGCGGAACTGTCTCAGCTCTAAACGTGAGCTACAGTATGCTTAGGACAATTTGACCTGAAAAGTCGGGCTCGGGCCTAAAATTTATGCTAGTCAGTAGGGCCGGGTCGGGCTTAGGGCTCGCCATGAAAAAATATATTTATTGAATTCTTTTACTTTGTTAAAAATAATAGTTCTTATTTGTCTGCGTACTCTGTGTAGACCTCTAAAATTCTCCCCAAACCCGTCCAGGCCCGACCTGACCCGACATTGTAGGGGCGGGTCGGGCCTAAAAACTATGCTAATTAGTCAGGCCGGGCCGGGCTTTGAGCCTGGTCAGTTAGGACCCAGTTAGGGCCGGGCCTTAATTTTCAGGCCCGTTGAGAACTCTAGTAGTAAAAGTAAATGAATCCAACAAACTAAGTAACTAACTAACTTGCATATATTTTTTTAAAATATTAGCACATCCTTTGTTCATTTTTGACCCCTCTATCACATGGAACTATACTTTTTGGGTGTAGTGATATGAACACAAAAAGATTATGTCCAAAAAGTATGCGCTAATATGGGTTAACAATACAAATTACATTATTTTTGTAGATCCATTTACTTTTACTGCGTGACCCCAGTGACCCCCACAAAATGAATTGTATTGTGTTTTATATGGATTGTATTTCATCAAACCCAGAGCAGAACTCCCACCATGGGACTCTGGCAAGTATGTCATACAGCTTAAATCTGAATTATCGCTTTAAAGGATAACTTTTCAACCAACGTTTTTGGTTGTTCATTCTTCATTCGCTGCTTTGTTTAGTTGTATGGATTTTATATTTCATGTATTTTTAAAAAAATATATAGAAATTATACATCATCTAGGAAATTATATTTGCCCACAAAAGTTCACAGGATCTACTGGATGTGAAGGTAGAGGTACCTGTTGTCTGCAAAAACCAACAGCAACATCGATAACCTTTTACTGTACTGTTATTAGGCTACACATGCTAATAAAGTAATCAGAACCACCCATTAGGCAATGTCAAAATGGCACATGAAGTATTATCAGTTGCAGGGTTATTGTGTTGACAAAATGTGTGTTGCTTTATGATGCGTCGATCAGGTTTCGTTCTCAGTCAACAATGAGTGACCACCCGGGTTATTGCAAGGAAACAGGATCTCCCCCCACTCCACCCCAACCCAACACGCACACACGCACGCACACACCCTGTTGGTGACATCTGTGAGAATTATGTGTTTCTGATGTCTTGGTACAGTGGACAGTACATGTGTCTATGTTGTCTTGGTACAGTGGACAGTATGTGTCTCTGATGTCTTGGTACAGTGGACAGTATGTGCCTCTGGTGTCTTGGTACCATGCGCGTAGTTTTGGGGTGGACCCAAGGGACGTGACCCCACCAATATCCAGGGATTATTGTTTTGACCCCACCAATAATATTGGTAACAATAATCCCTGGGAAAAAAAACGTCTCATTCACATTGCAGCGAAGAAAGGGCTCCGTCTATTTATATGCTTAATGATGATTACCTTTGTAGCGGAGCGCCAAATTGTTTCTCTGTAGATCCATTTTTTTTTTTTTTTTTGCTTAAAATAGTCCCTTTACCAAAACATTGCATGGGACCGATACTACTAACATGCCGTGAGTCGGGTGTGCGGATGTGTCCCCACGCCATCCATTGACTTTGTATTGAAGCCAGGGGAGTGCTATGGCTGGGGGCTGTGTCGTTGCGCTGGGACACGAACATTATAGGGTCTCTAGCGTCTATCCATGCGTGGTATGACTGGATCGGGCCATTCATTCATTACGGTGCACCCCCTCTCCTGTCCACGGTGTCCACAGACTCATAGTGTGAGGACACCCAATGATTTTCTCGGATTAAGCAGGCTGAGACGTGGGGAAAAATTCGTATTTCTCCGTGTAAGGCCTTATTGGTGCAACGTGGGCCAGACAATTGGACTCGAGTCCTATTGACTCGACTCGAGTCGAGTCCGAGTCGCATTTTTGACTCGACTTGACTCGCTTGGGACGTAGGTAAAATACTTGAGACTCGGACTTGACTTGAGACAACCTGACTCGGCGACTCGTCCGAGTCATCGTCCGAGTCACCATTGCCGGGAGGCAACGGTGTGCAAATGAAACCAAATGAACCAGTCAGGGAGCTAACACGATCACCTATCGGGGGTCCCGACCCACGGTCTGAACCACTGACGGGAGCGGAGCGGGGGTGAACGCAATTGCCATCTATATCTAGTACAAGATTTGCGACATTGAGGGGTCAGAAAACAGCCTAGTCACGTGATTCATGTGCTCGCGCGAGCCCATAGACTCCAATGCTTTAGTAACTTCCGGTTGTCACCATTCAATAGGAGTCCATGTAGCCCTGAAGTGAACGGAGTTTGCACTGCAGTACTTCCCAGTTTCTACAACTCTCCAATTGTCTATTTCAGTAATTCTAATGAACGCCACGCTATAGGTTCACGCGTTTATTGATTGATAGATTGATTGAGTGATTGGAGACGGGCCGGGCATGTAGAGCGAGCAAGCACAAAAGACTCTGATCAGGCCATACGCCACAGCAGCCACACTACACAACACACAGAAACAAACAATGGCGACTGCGTCTGCTACTCCTGAGCGTCCTTCGACAACCTCGTCCTCGTCTGCACAACAATCACCAAAGGTTGTCAAATTTGCTTTTAAAAACTTCCATTCTGATGGGAAACGGAGGATGGCTGCATGTAAAACATGCAACGCTAAAATCACCGACAAGGAAGGAACCACATCAAACTTTATCCGACATTTGAAGACGGCGCACCAAGAGAAGTAAGTGAAACATTATAACTAAAGCTAACAGTAGTATAAGCGTGTGTGTGGGATACTGCAGTGTGAGTGTCGGTCGATCCTGTTTTGAACATTGGCCAAACAAAACAGAAAACAATATCACTCACCACTGTCACGAACGCTGATTTGGGCTCCTGTATGTCCGTATGTGACTGGCTGTATAATAATCCATCCATCCATCCATAATAAAAAACTAGAAAGGCAGCAATCCATCTTCCAAAATTCTCACTTCTCATAACATGTATCCAGTTGTTGGGGTTAAAACCTCACTCCACGCAACCTCCAAGTAAAATAGTTATTCATTCCTTCCCTTTCCACCGGTACGTTCTTCTCGCTAAATAGTTTTATTTAGACCAGTTATTATTTCGCCAGCTCTGCTGCGAAGGACCCCACCCCACCAAAACAAATGCACGTGTAGTCGTGTAGTAGTGTAGTCGAGTAGGTAGCTAACTTAGTGCCTGATGAAAAATGAACACTATGTTAAATTAATGATCCGTGTGCGTGCAGATATGCCTGCTCTACAAAATGCTACACAAGCACAATTGTACTGTAACTCTCATCTCTATTAATAATTTTTTTCTTTCATTTATAAAATTCAAGTTACACACTGCAACAAAACTGATAACAGCTTGGAAAAGTGCAGAATAATTCAAGTACAATTATAGCAAATCTGAAAGACTGATTGGTCACTAGTTAAGAATACACTTGTTTACAAATAGGCATAACTTTTTATTATTTTCCTACTGTTTCAGATATGAGGAGTATTTGAGATGCAAGCAGCAGCCACAGCCAGTCAATGATGCCAGCCAGCCAGGAATTGGACTGTTTGCTGTCCATCACCCAGAGCATTACGGCCAGAAGCATCCAAAGCAGAGGGCTCTTAGTGAATCTATCATTATGGACCTAATAGTGGGATGCAACCTTCCTCTGACTATAACGGAAAATAAAAAGTTCCGCCGCTTTCTCTTCATAGCAGACCCCAAGTACAAGGCCATCGATTATCGCTCTGTAATGAAGCAAGTAGAATCCTCTGTTGCAGCGACCCGCACCAGGATCAAAGGGATCCTTGCAGAAGCAGACCATGTTTCCCTGACTGTAGACATCTGGTCCGATCGTAGGATGCGAGGCTTCTTGGGTGTCACTGCCCATATCCTGACTACAGGTGCAAACAATGAGCTGTGTCTGAATTCCTACTTGCTGGCCTGCAGTAGGTTCCAAGGATCACACACTGGAGAGAGGATTGCTGAGGCGTTTGAAGCAATCTGTGACGAATATGACATCAGACACAAATTGGACTGTGTGCTGTGTGGCAATGCTGCAAACATGAAGAAGGCCTTCACAATCTGTTTCCCCCAAGATGAAGACGACGACCGAGTAGATGACGAAGAGAGCCTGGACGACCCAGAGATGTGGGAAGACCTGTCTGCAACCGACCAAGAAACTGTTGATCAGGTGAAAGAGTGGCAGTGAAATCCATGAAAATAATGGTTGTGGTTGTAGTAACATTCTGTTTTGTAAACAATGTCAGCCTTGTTTAGGCTATTCATTGTTTATTTCTGTTGTGAAGAAAACCAACTTAACTTTATTATTTGAATTCAACAGGCACTGACCAGAGGAAGACCCAGACGCCTGCAGTGCTTTGCTCATACCCTGCAGTTGGCTATCGGTGATGGTCTTAAGGAAGCTAAGGTTGTAAGAGGTGCCATGGCAAAATGCTGCAAAATTAGTTCGCTTCTCCACTCGTCGACCTCCTTCCAAGATGCCTTTGAACAAAAGTTTGGTGAGAAAGGGATCCCTGCTGCTGTGACCACACGATGGGGTTCAACCTTCCGCCAAGTGAAAGCTGTGCTCTCATTCGACCAGCAGGACCTGAGTGATGTTGTGCAGGACACAGGTTAGTTCTAATCTGTGACTGCTGCTGTGTACGTGGCCAGATCATGGCTGAGGAGAATGAGTTGTCTGATTACAGGGTCACATTCTATTCCTGTGTCAACACATGGGGCATAAAATACTATACTATAATATTCTTTATTTTTCTCTCTCTCTGTAGGTCACCAGGAGCTGGCCTTCTCTATGAGAGAGTGGAATCAGCTCAAAGAACTGTGTGACATCCTGAAGCCATTTTCAGAGGCCACTGATCTCACACAGGGTGAGAAATGTGTGACAATCAGCGCCGTTCTTCCCTGTGTGTTGTCCCTCAACAAGCATCTGGAGAAACTCAAGCCAAAGGTCAGTCAGTCTCTCTCTCTCTCTCTCTCTCTCTCTCTCTCTCTCTCTCTCTCTCTCTCTCTCTCTCTCTCTCTCTCTCTCTCTCTCTCTCTCTCTATATATATATATATATATATATATATATATTATATATATATATATATATATATATATATATATATATATATATATATATATATATATATATATATATATATATATATCTTGTCTCTCACTGAGTCAGTCACTCACTCTCTCTTCATTTCTCAGGTTCGGTTCCTGGGAAACATGGTCCGAAGCCTCCAAACCTCCCTCAAACAAAGATTCCGTGGGATCCTGGTCAACGTGAAAATGGAACCTGAAGTACCAGGCGAACCACAACCTCTACCGTTTGCCGACCCCTTGTATATAAGAGCAGCTGTCCTGGACCCAGAGTACTCGACAATGTGGCTGGAAAAAGATGTCCTGGTCAACGATGTTGAGAGGGAGCTCCTTGTCAAGAGGGAGCTCCTTGACATGGTAAAAGGTCAGTGTACATCTATCAATCTATTGTGCTTGTACACTGTATCAATGTACTCACACACCACTCATTCAATTCTCAAAATTTGTTCATGTGACTTTATATTCTGTCAGCCTGATCAAATTATGATCACAAACTATTAACATCAGTTGAATGTAAATTCAACTGATATTGCTAGTTTGTGATCATAATTTGATCACAAACTAGCTGACTATACTGAGTTTTTAATGTGATATTAAAAGTTAATTTGAATGTGTCCATTAGAACTGATCCTACGGGAGGTGCCAGCAGAACAGACACCCCAGAATCCAGAGGGAGAAGAGGACGAGGTGGAGGAAGACGGAGTTGGACTGTTTGCAGGGTACAGGAAGCGCCGTAAGCAGGACACAATGAGGCCAGAAACTCAGTTGACCAACTACCTTAGCCTTGAGACCGACCAGAAATGTCTCAGATTCTGGGAGGCAAATAGAAAATCCTTCCCTGCCCTTTATGAGCTTGCTATTAGAGCTCTTTCTGTGCCCGCAACTAGTGCGCCAGTAGAGAGGGTTTTTAGCCACGGTGGCATCATTTTGAGACCCCATCGTTCCCGCATGAAGGGCAACACTCTTTCAAACCTTGTGTTTCTGAAGTGCAACAATCTGTGATCTACTGCAGGGGTGCTAAAAGGTAGACCGTAATCTACTAGTACATCATGCAGGCTGTGCAGGTAGATCACATGAGTCCCTTTGTATAACTGTCAACTCAAACCCCAAATACTGCAGTAATGGGATGATATTTTGTAGATCTTGTTGAGCCGGTCTTTTTGAAGATGGCTTTCAAGTAAAAAAAGAAAAAAGTGTGGCCACCACTGATCCACTGATAGTCGGAGGCATTACTTGAAGGAGGCTGACTTGCACATTTTACTTTGAAAAGGTTTAACATGTCAACTAAGCACTTGTTTTATAACATTTATATAAAAAAGTAATCCTTTGAATGTTATGTTTTAGAAAGGTTTAACATACCAAGCTCTTGTTTTATAACTTTTATATAAAAACAGTAATCCTTTGAAGGGATGTTTTTAAGTTATGTTTGTCTTTTAAGTTGTTTACATATAAGCACTGGTGTTTAGTTTACATACTGTTAGCACTTTGTTTGCCTTTAAGAAAGGAAGCTACCTCAAACACAATATAAATGTTGCAAATAAATACCAATTTGCGAAACAAATGTGCCATTTCTTTAATGGAATGTATATACATATATCAATCTTGATCCTGGGTTAATCCATGCAGACTAAGCATGTTTTTTTGTTTTGTTTTGTTTTTACATTTGACCGTAGGAAGTTGTAACCTGTGACTTGACTTGAAAACCAGTGACTCGACTTGAAAACATTGTGACTCGACGCGACTCGAAACAACCATGCGACTTGACTCGACTTGACTCGCCCAACTGTGTGGACTCGACTCGACTTGACTCGCCCACAACCTAAAAAAAACTTGACTTGCTTGAGACTTGGGACCAAATGACTTGCGCTTGCTTGAGACTCGGCTCGGAGGGACTTGTGCAATTGTCTGACGTGGGCACATGACGCGAGTCAAACGCGAGTGAGATGGCAAGCAACAGGAAGAAAGTGGACATACGGAGCTTTTTTTCAAAGAAATCTGTAAATCACACTATCACTCGATAATGAAATCACGTTTGGAACACATCACTTCGTCACATCAATCGTGCCCTGCTAAATCAATGAATCAAGACAAGTTGTTTATGATGACACGCACGACTAACTGCAGACTGTAGTTGAAAATCATCCAATGATGGCTGTCAAAACGATAGGCACATGTCCTACTAATGATAGAAATTTTGTGACAGTGACACAATCACTCCTCATCATACATAACATGAGACAGATTCATCATTTATCACGAGGGTGCCTTCGTAAAACGCGGGTGTTAGCATAGTGACAGTCAGACAAAAAAAGCGATCCATAGCTAACCTATCCATTTTTAAATCAACTGGCATTCATGGCCCAATATGTTGTCCAGGTGACAGATCCAACACCACAACTCCACACTACAACACAGTCAGACGGCAATGGAGAGAAAGAGTCACAGGTGAAGCTGAATGATGATTTAGTAGTTGGCAAAGTTGTCTGTAATTTACCATTATAAACAATGATAGGCTGATGATGGTTCATTTCTGTCTTTGAGTGCATAAAGTGAATGCTCATGGGATGTCACTGCCAAGGGCGAAACTTTAGGACCCCACCAATGTCAAAGGTAAAGTTTCACCCTTGCTTGGTACAGTGGACAGTATGTGTCTGTTATCTTGGTACAGTGGACAGTGTGTGTCTCTGATGCCTTGGTGCAGGGTACAGTATGTCTCTGATGTCTCACAGGCACCGTCTCGGGTCACCTCACCCTGTGAGGACAACAGTCACGTCACCGCCTTACGGCAGTCACCACGTCACAATCTTCACCCACCGTCTTGGGCTAGGGTGAAGATTACATCACCCTGCGGGTGACGTAACAGTTGCACAGACAGACATACGGACGGACAACAGTTGCACGGACAGGGGGTAACACTTTGTTGTGTGTGGCGTCAGACCACAGATCCGTGGCCAGCTTGTGCATAACGTGTGAATTGATCTGTAACTCTTGAGAGCGTTAACATTTTACACCCTCAAGAGTTAAATTATATTTACACATCTGAATTACGTAATTTTCCAGAGTCCACACAATTAGAGAATGTAGAATTATTGTTATTTTGACCAACGTTTTGCCAGTTCTCTTTCCCAATTGTGGACAAAAACGTGAAAGTTCTTATAGTTTTGGGGGCAAGAGACTCAAACTCAACATCACAAACTCTCAACACAAACCCCAAATAATGTTTTCAAATGTCATTAGTGGCATATACAGGAAAACCTTCCAATTCTCCCCCTCTATTTTTCATTTCATTATAAGTGCCTTATTCTTAAACAGTAACAGTAAGTAACATTAAAAATGTCCTCAAATGGTAGTCCATGGCTCAAATGCTGAATAAATAGTGGGCAAAAAGGTTGAAAAGCACTGCTCCTGTGGGTGATGTAACAGCTTACAGACGGACGGACGGACAGACAGGGGGTGAAACATAGTCACCACCTTACAGTGGAGACAATTATTACTTGCCTGAGCGCAGCAGGCGCAAGTCAAGCATTCGGTGCGTGGTGATGCGTGGTCGGCGGTAGTTGTCCCTCCAGGTACCCCAATTGGCCGGTTTAGGTGAAGACATAACCGTGATGTGAATCGCCATTGCGTCATCATATTAGCCATATCATATTCGCACAAGTAGGCAATGGCCTACTTTTGCGAAATGCGCAAGGACACACTCTACCGAGTGCTGATCTGTTTTATTCTGCTCAGAACCACAGATCATTCTGATGGTATGTAGGCATTGAATACATAATGAATGGACCACATTTTCATGCTGTATATTTGATGTTTGTACCGTAAGAGAAATCAGGCACATGTTGTTGATCAAAACAATCACTTCTACATTCTCTAATTGGGTACACTTCTTGTGAAATTGAAAATGCAGATGGTTAAAAGAAAAGTAACTTCTGAGAGCATGAAATTATTATTATTTTTTAAGTTTACATCCTCAAAAGCTAAAGATCTAGGAGGGTCCTTTTGTTTGCCAACTTGGAATCCAGGAATCCCTTCAAGGATCACTGGTGGTTCTCAGACCACTTATTTATAACTCTATGGCTGGTCCCCTGTTGCCCCGTCTCACTCACTTTGCCTGGTGTTTGTGCCTCTGAACGGATGTAAGCGAAGACTCAGATTGCTCCATTGCTTTTACATACCACGGCTTCACCGATAGGATACCATTGAACAATAGGATATAAACACTGTGGTACTGTTGTGAGTAATGATACACTGGGCCCTGCATCTAAGAGGGCCAAAGTCAGCCTGTCATTCGGCTGTCACAGTGAGAGACTGTGTGTACTGCTTTGGATGCGACCGTGACAAAGTGAAGCAGGTTGATGTTCACGTCTTCAACACAGTGACTTTGATCTGGAGGAAGTTGACGCCGGTGACTCCTAGGGGACGAGAACGGCACCCTGAGGTTCCCATTTTGGGAAACGGACACATAGCTGTGTTGGTTGAAGATACTGCCTATCTCTGGGGAGGACATGGGCCCCATAAATTCGGGTACTGCAATGTGCTTCATGCATTTGATGTGGACTTCCACACATGGTGCAAACCAGATGTTTCTGGGACCCTTCCAGTGGGGAGGCGCCACCCCACCGCCTGTGTCTTGAGGAAGGTCATTTTTATCCACGGAGGACACACCTGGCAGACTGGATACACTAATGACACCTACAAGTTGGACACCAGCACCATGGTGTGGGCTTTAATCAAGACCAGAGGAACTCGACCTCCTGCTACAGGACATCACTCTGCCACCATCATCGGAACCAAAATGTTTGTATTTGGGGGCTATGCGAGTGTGCCCGGCCAAACCATCAGAGTGTTGGACACAGAGACCAACCTCTGGCTAGACACACCTTCTGCACAGCTTGTTCCAGATGAACGCTGGTGTCACTCAGCCTTTACCTACAATGGTGAGATGTACATATTTGGTGGCAAGGAGGTTGAGATCGCCCTATTTGATCTCAAAAACGGCAAATACTACAATGATCTGTGGAAATTCAGCCCAGAGACTTTCTCCTGGAAGAAGGTTGAGCCCCAGGGGAAAGGACCGTCTCCGGCGTATGATATGTGCTGTTGCATGGTGGGAGATCGCGTCATCCTCTTTGGAGGATGCGGCGACCCTGATGACCTGTATATCTTAGACCTGAGGCCTAGCTTGAAGACCTTATGTAAGGTAGCAGTTACTCAGTACGGTCTGGATCGGTCTGGACTCCCACATGACATCAGGTCGGAGATGGCAGCTATGAAAAACGGGCCAACCAGAGTGCCCCGAGGGACGACTGACCACCGACCTTACGCGAGTAATCATGAATATTGCATTCAGCAATAAGTCGGGGCCAAACCACAAAATAGGAGACTGGAGATGACATAATCTTCGGCTACGCTGATTAGGCTGAAGAGGTAGATGGCAGCTATGAAAAACGGGCCAACCAGAGTGCCCCGAGGGACGACTGACCACCGACCTTACGCGAGTAATCATGAATATTGCATTCAGCAATAAGTCGGGGCCAAACCACAAAATAGGAGACTGGAGATGACATAATCTTCGGCTACGCTGATTAGGCTGAAGAGGTTGTCCGTCAATGCTGTACTCCACACAGCCAACCGTGCAGTAGCACTGCAGACTCCACACAAACGTCAAGCAGAATCCATGAACCTGAAGCAGCAGGGGTCTGCGGGGCCACAATCTGATACCTCCATTTTGAGTTGTACTCTTTTTAGGTTGTGTTTACATTTGCTACAATATGACAACAGTCTCGCAGACAGCACATATTGAGTGCATTGTCTCCGTCATGCACTTTTAGATCACATCCTAACATAATAACTCGTTACTTGCGCGAGCGATCGAGCGGGCGCAAGTTGAGAAATCGTCGGCAGTCCCTCTGAGTTCTCCGATTTGCCGGTTTAAGAGATGACGTAATGGTGACTTAAGTAGGAGCCCGTTATAGCTAATGTCATGAGTATTAGCTCGCTCCGCTCACGCACAAGTAGGCCATGGCCTTGTGGGCAACACGCAAGCTTGCACTCTACCGACCTCGTGCCGACCTCGTTCTGAATGAAATCATGCCCTGTTTTTATTTTATTTTTTCTCTTTATTCATCTCTTTTGTATTATTAGCATTACTTGTTCTCATTAGCATTTTTATTTTTATTTCCCCGAGAGTGTACAAATGTGAACCAAATGGACCCTAGTGGGTTACATTTCTACACATTTGAAAAAAGGAGCCTAAAAGCAAAATATTATTATTAACATGGAGAAACACAACTTGATGATGTTTTGATGCATTGTTCTGGTTACAAACAATGTTATAGCAGTATTATTAAAAATATATAATTCAAATTGTTTTTGCAGTTTGTTTTTTAGTTTGAATTGAATAATTTTCACCCAACAGTTGTTTTCAAAATGTTCACTTGGCAGAATAAAAAAAGTTATAAAGGTTTCTGTCCAGTGAGGCAGCAGCCATGTTGTTTTCAGAAAAGTTTTATCTGTGGGAGTCTGGCATAGAGTAATAAAATAACAGAGACCTGACTGGAGCGATAGCCCCGCCCCCTTGCCGTTCATTTCAATACAAGTTGCTCATTGGCGCTTTGAAGCACCCGGAAGACCGCCGGAAGTGCGCCTATTTCCGCATTTGGACACCAAAATTTGGTGTCCAAATGCGGAAGTATTTCTCCATGAACGCGCCCGAAGCAAGGGATTATGGGAACCATGAACGAGCGCCGTCGCGCACGAGCAAAGGAAAAAAAACATCAAAATGCATCAAAAACAAGCTTTTGGGTTTGCATTGAGCTTATTATCTGTCATATAATACATCCGTTGTGTTTTAAGAGGTAGTATATGACGTGAGGACCGCTGGTTTATTCAGAAAACAACTTAAAAACAAACTGCCCTGTCCACGTGCACAAAGCAAACGAGCGTGCGTGCTCTCGGGGCGTTCGTGCATGAATTCCACCCGCCTGCAGTACCAAACTTGACCACCAGGGATCGTTGCTTCAAGCCTGGAGCCACTATCTGGGGCCGTGGAGTCTGGGAGAAAGGATCATGTGATGCCAAGGAGGGCTGTGATTGGAGGATTCCGAAATGTTGACCAGTAGAGGGCGCTAATGATCTGGCTTTTCTGAACAACCAGGAGTTGATCATTTTGTATAGAAAAGTGAAAAGTCAACGTTGATGATTGACGTTGCTTGTTGATATTGTTCAAACCATTGCTAGGTGTATCAGGGCCTTAAGGCTGTCCCCCGAACCTCAGGATTCAAACCATCAGCTTGTTAAAGTCGCATTAAGGTTCAAGGTTCAAGGTTTTTTATTATATGTATATGTCCTGTATATGTCAGGACATATACAGGGATGAAATAACGTTTCCATTTTCCACAGTGCAATAACTGCTATAATAAGAAGTGCAATAATACGTGCAATAATGAATCCAAACCATTTTTATTTGTTCCTTACCCATCTAGTAGAAGAGCTGCCACATTGAGGGGTCAGAAACTGTGCACTCGAGTGCTGTTCAATGCAGCCAGAACAGGGACAAACTGGAGATGGAAATGTATTGTTTTCAAAGAGGGTAGCCCAAAATCTCGAGAGCCGCCATTAGAAGTCGAGAGCCACCATTAGACTGGCCCTATGAAGTGAACAGACTTTGCGAAGATGAGGAGACTCGGTGGATGGATTATGGATTTTATACGGAACTGCGTTAGCAATAGTGCGCTATGATGCGACAGAATCGTACAGAAGGGGTATTTGGGAAGCAGAGTGATATTGGTAAATACTGTAAATAACCAAAGGAGCCGAGGAACTCGGGGCAGTAGAACTTTCTATTCTTTTTTTCCCTTTCTTTCATTATAACTCAAAGTTCAGACAGTTCACAGACACACACACACACACACACACACACACACACACACACACACACACGCACACGCACACGCACACGCACACGCACACGCACACGCACACACACACAGACACACACTCCATCAGATCTCCAGGATAGGATATTTTTTCGACCAATCACAACACTTGTTTCATTCACAGAGATTTGTAATGCGCAGTCAACAAATCATTTCCTTGAGCGCTACTTCTGCCCAAAACATTTGACACCTCGCCTGGCAGGTAACCAGCCTCATAGTAAGTGTTGCCAACTGACAAGATCAAAATTGCACTAGTGGCACTTCCAAAATGCACTAGAATGCGCTAGATGCTCGCCTGGAACATACATATCAAAATGACCATTAATCTTCTACATTCTCTAGTTGTGTAGACTTGGGCTAATTCACATGATGAATATTTTAACTCTTGAGAGCATAAAAATGAAACCAAATGGACCCGCAAGGGTCCATTTGGTTTCATTTTTACGCTCTCAAAGAGTTACATCTGGTTAACAAAACTGTCCATCATTTAGCCTGGGGACCACTGGTTGAAAACCATTGTCATAGGAGGGAAAATGGTGAAAAATGAGGCTTTTTATCTCTGGCGCCTGTCAATCAATTTCACCCCAACTCACCATCCAAAACGCACTAGATTTTCCGCCAGGAGTTTTTCACTAATTTTGGCGCTAGGGGGGTCTGGAAAAGAGCTAAATATAGCGACAAATGCGCCAAGTTGGCAACACTGCATAATAGTCTCCTAATGATCAGCCAGCGTCTTGCACCTGCTGCCTGGCTGGCGGACCAGAGACTAGAAAACCCCCCAGTATAGAAGGAAAACAACCAAACAATAGTACACCACACACACACACACACACATACACACACACACACACACACACACACACACACACACACACACACACACACACACACACACACACACACACACACACACACAGGGTCTGATACATGGTGGTGATCGCCGCTGTGAAACGTAACGGCACGTCGTTATAATGTTTCAAATCCGCCAAGTGATGCGAAACAAAGAAGCACTCCAGTCGTACACGGTGGTGGTGTTGGTGTTGTGCGGATGTTGGGCTTGTTTGCAACATTGTGGCGCTTCTCGTGTTACTTTATAACTGTGTGACTGTCGCCTCCTCCTCCTCCGGCAGGGATAGAGACAATGTAGCCATGTCATGTAATGTGTGTGTTTGTGTGTGTTTGGGGCAGTGTTGCCAACTGACAAGATCCAAAATGCACTAGTGGCACTTCCAAAATGCACTAGAATGCGCTAGATGCTCGCCTGGTACATACAGATCAAAATGACCATTAATCTTCTACATTCTCTAGTTGTGTAGACTTGGGCTAATTCACATGATGAATATTTTAACTCTTGAGAGTGTAAAAATGAAACCAAATGGACCCGCAAGGGTCCATTTGGTTTCATAACCATTGTTACGTCCCAGGAAAACAGCAACAGTAATTCTCCTTCAAAAAATCATGAATGTCCCTTAACAGCAAGATAAGTGCATAGATGAAACTACATGTATTCAAACTGATTGCATTATTGAAGCTCAGTTTCCTCATCTATGATCCTCACCAAGGACTGCTTTCATAGTAAAATGAGAAAGTAAATTTATTGAATTTAGAGCAGTGGTTTTCAAGCTTTTTGATACTAGGGCCCACTATGTATTCTGCATTTTAGCCACGGACCACCACTTGATGTTGAGTTTAGTCTATCGGACCCAAAACTAAGGATTTTCACGTTTGTGTCCACAATTTAGGAGAGATAACTGGCAAAACGTTGGTCAAAATAACAATTCTTCTACATTTCCTAATTTGCAGATTCTTGAAAATGACGTTAATTCAGATGTTTGAATATAATTTAACTCTTGAGGGCGTAAAATGATACCAAATGGATCCGTAAGTGTCCATTTGGTATCATTTTACGCCCTCAAGAGTTATAGATCTGTAACCTATCTATCTATAATAAAAAATTTGGTGGTTTCTGCTAAGCTGTGTTTCTGCTGTCTATTGTTTATGCTTGTCTTTCTTCTATTTTGTGTGTATTTGTTTATGCTTTTCTGTTTTAGCTTTTAGTGTATTTGGTTTTGAACTTTTTGTACAGCACTTTTCATACCCTGCGTTGTGAAATGTGCTATATAAATAAAGTCGATTGGATTGGAAGATAATTCATTCACGGGCATGATTTGGCCCCCATAATTTTGACATATAGAGCTGCGCAGTGACGTCACCGCCCCTGTTCCGGAAGTCTTTTCCCCATTCATTTTTCTCATAGACTTTTCGAAAATCATTTATATCAAGACGATTACGCCGTGGACAAAGCCAACTCAGGTCGTGACAAATCATGACAACAAACTTATTGTCCCAAAAGTTTGTGTGTGTCATCATGATTCGTCACGACTCGAGTTGGCTTTGTCCGCGGCGTAATCGTCTTGATACAAATTATTTTCGAAAAGTCTATGAGAAAAATGAATTGGGAAAAGACTTCCGGAACAGGGGCGGTGACGTCACTGCGCAGCTCTATACAGTATATGGTTTACAGGGAAGGTGTTGCCCAGCGACGTGCGCACACCCATCTCTCACATCAAAGATCTACAAACTAGGGCGTAATGCCACGTCGCAACAATTCAAGGCAGCAACTGCACATCAAACGGATCCAACTGACCCTTCCATCCTTGGATCTGTTTTAGACTTATTTGAGAAATGATCACACTGACATTCAATCCTTCTCCGTCTCTCTCTCTATCTCTGTTTTGTGAAGTAAAGTAAGCCTTGCCAGAAGCAGGAGCCTATTTCCTGCTCTTTTCAAGTGATTGTGAACCAGCAGGACCACCAGCCTGACCATAGGAATTAAGCCGGGGACCACCACAGTTACCCACTAATTCAATTCTGATACCTCTATTTCGACTTGACAGTGTAGATTCTACAAAACATTCTCTCTAAAGAACATATTGAAAGATTTGTGCTGCGTTCTCACCCAAAAATAGCAGGCGATCGTGGCTCATAGCGCACGCTATGAGCCGTGAACGCCTGCTATTTACAATGAAAGTTAAATCCCCACAAGTACAGTACAGAATAGTTTAAACTGTAGTGATATTTGCAGTACAGAGAGTTGACACTTATGTGGACATTATTACATTATATATTTCCAAAGAGCGATTACTCAGTCGGGTAAGCTGTCATGAGGTTCGAACTCCCTTTTCTATGGAATTCCTTAAGCTCGGTCGGACTTCTACGGAACGGACGACATTGACGCACTTCCATGGAAGGATAAGGAGTTTGCTACTCAGGTGTGTGTGTGTGTGTGTGTGTGTGTGTGTGTGTGTGTGTGTGTGTGTGTGTGGTGTGTGTGTGTGTGTGTGTGTGTGTGTGTGTGTGCGTTTGCAATTTCGACATTTTTCGAAAATGCTCAAAAATGCTCAAAACGATGAAAAAAAGCATGCTGAGCAAGACCGTAAGGCTATAGCCTTGCGTTTTTGTCAGTTTTTGTCATTTTTTGAAAATCCTCAAAATCATGAAAAACGGTAAGGCTATAGCCTTACGTTTTTTTTTTTTTTTCAAAATTTTGGCATTTTTCGAAAATGCTCAAAAATGCTCAAAATGATGAGAAAAGGCATGCTGAGCAAGACCGTAAGGCTATAGCCTTGCGTTTTTGTCAGTTTTTGTCATTTTTTGAAAATCCTCAAAATCATGAAAAACGGTAAGGCTATAGCCTTACGTTTTTTTCAAAATTTTGACATTTTTCGAAAATGCTCAAAAATGCTCAAAACGATGAAAAAAGGCATGCTGAGCAAGACCGTAAGGCTATAGCCTTGCGTTTTTGTCAGTTTTTGTCATTTTTTGAAAATCCTCAAAATCATGAAAAACGGTAAGGCTATAGCCTTACGTTTTTTTCAAAATTTTGGCAGTTTCGAAAATGCTCAAAAATGCTCAAAATGATGAGAAAAGGCATGCTGAGCAAGACCGTAAGGCTATAGCCTTGCGTTTTTGTCAGTTTTTGTCATTTTTTGAAAATCCTCAAAATCATGAAAAATGGTAAGGCTATAGCCTTACGTTTTTTTCAAAATTTCGACATTTTTCGAAAATGCTCAAAAATGCTCAAAAGGATGAAAAAAGGCATGCTGAGCAAGACCGTAAGGCTATAGCCTTGCGTTTTTGTCAGTTTTTGTCATTTTTTGAAAATCCTCAAAATCATGAAAAACGGTAAGGCTATAGCCTTACGTTTTTTTTTTCAAAATTTTGACATTTTTCGAAAATGCTCAAAAATGCTCAAAACAATGAAAAAAAGCATGCTGAGCAAGACCGTAAGGCTATAGCCTTGCGTTTTGTCAGGTTTTGTCATTTTTTGAAAATCCTCAAAATCATGAAAAACAGTAAGGCTATAGCCTTACGTTTTTTTCAAAATTTCGACATTTTTCGAAAATGCTCAAAAATGCTCAAAACGATGAAAAAAAGCATGCTGAGCAAGACCGTAAGGCTATAGCCTTGCGTTTTTGTCAGTTTTTGTCATTTTTTGAAAATCCTCAAAATCATGAAAAACGGTAAGGCTATAGCCTTACGTTTTTTTTTCAAAATTTCGACATGTTTCGAAAATGCTCAAAAATGCTCAAAACGATGAAAGACAGCATGCTGAGCAAGACCGTAAGGCTATAGCCTTGCGTTTTTGTCAGTTTTTGTCATTTTTTGTCATTTTTTGAAAATGCTCAAAAATGCTCAAAACGATGAAAAAAAGCATGCTGAGCAAGACCGTAAGGCTATAGCCTTGCGTTTTTGTCAGTTTTTGTCATTTTTTGAAAATCCTCAAAATCATGAAAAACGGTAAGGCCTTACGTTTTTTTTCAAAATTTCGACATTTTTCGAAAATGCTCAAAAATGCTCAAAACGATGAAAAAAAGCATGCTGAGCAAGACCGTAAGGCTATAGCCTTGCGTTTTTGTCAGTTTTTGTCATTTTTGAAACTCCTCAAAATCATGAAAAACGGTAAGGCTATAGCCTTACGTTTTTTTCAAAATTTCGACATTTTTCGAAAATGCTCAAAAATGCTCAAAATGATGAGAAAAGGCATGCTGAGCAAGACCGTAAGGCTATAGCCTTGCGTTTTCGTCAGTTTTTGTCATTTTTTGAAAATCCTCAAAATCATGAAAAACGGTAAGGCTATAGCCTTACGTTTTTTTCAAAATTTCGACATGTTTCGAAAATGCTCAAAAATGCTCAAAACGATGAAAGACAGCATGCTGAGCAAGACCGTAAGGCTATAGCCTTGCGTTTTTGTCAGTTTTTGTCATTTTTTGAAAATCCTCAAAATCATGAAAAACGGTAAGGCTATAGCCTTACGTTTTTTTCAAAATTTCGACATTTTTCGAAAATGCTCAAAACGATGAAAAAAAGCATGCTGAGCAAGACCGTAAGGCTATAGCCTTGCGTTTTTGTCAGTTTTTGTCATTTTTTGAAAATCCTCAAAATCATGAAAAACGGTAAGGCTATAGCCTTACGTTTTTTTCAAAATTTTGGCATTTTTCGAAAATGCTCAAAAATGCTCAAAATGATGAGAAAAGGCATGCTGAGCAAGACCGTAAGGCTATAGCCTTGCGTTTTTGTCAGTTTTTGTCATTTTTTGAAAATCCTCAAAATCATGAAAAATGGTAAGGCTATAGCCTTACGTTTTTTTTCAAAATTTCGACATTTTTCGAAAATGCTCAAAAATGCTCAAAATGATGAAAAAAGGCATGCTGAGCAAGACCGTAAGGCTATAGCCTTGCGTTTTTGTCAGTTTTTGTCATTTTTTGAAAATCCTCAAAATCATGAAAAACGGTAAGGCTATAGCCTTACGTTTTTTTCAAAATTTCGACATTTTTCGAAAATGCTCAAAACGATGAAAAAAAGCATGCTGAGCAAGACCGTAAGGCTATAGCCTTGCGTTTTTGTCAGTTTTTGTCATTTTTTGAAAATCCTCAAAATCATGAAAAACGGTAAGGCTATAGCCTTACGTTTTTTTCAAAATTTTGGCATTTTTCGAAAATGCTCAAAAATGCTCAAAATGATGAGAAAAGGCATGCTGAGCAAGACCGTAAGGCTATAGCTTTGCGTTTTTGTCAGTTTTTGTCATTTTTTGAAAATCCTCAAAATCATGAAAAACGGTAAGGCTATAGCCTTACGTTTTTTTCAAAATTTCGACATTTTTCGAAAATGCTCAAAAATGCTCAAAACGATGAAAAAAAGCATGCTGAGCAAGACCGTAAGGCTATAGCCTTGCGTTTTTGTCAGTTTTTGTCATTTTTTGAAAATCCTCAAAATCATGAAAAACGGTAAGGCTATAGCCTTACGTTTTTTTTAGGGGTGTTGAATGATTAAAATTTTTAATCAAATTAATCACACCTTCAAAATTAATTTAATCATGATTAATCACCATTCGGACTATTTCGGACAATATGCCATGTTTTCCTGTGTATTGTTGCGGAAATGGAAAGACAGCGGGCTATTCAACTAAATTGTTCAGGAGTCCGCATTGCCAAAAGCCCAAGGGGCCCGGGGGCCAGACTGCCACAGAGACTACTCTCCACCATGACATGTGTACACACACAGACACATTTTTTTAAAGTATTTCACTTTTTAAAATGCTCCATTTATAAGAAAAGTGCAATGTGCATCTGGTCTTTCTAACATGCATCATATTTGAACCAAATCAAAATACACGTTTATAGTGCAGCTTATGAAAACGGACTTCATATCATATCTGTTATCACAACAGCAGCAAATCACAACATCTAAGGCACACTTATTGTGCTCTCTCTTTAATTCTCAAAAGGCTTGCAACAGGGGACAGGACTAGCCTACACACAGGCAACTAATGACAGTGATGGCACATCTTTGACTGGCCAGTGGCCATACAATAGGGCCCACCATGTTCATTTCATCAAGACAGACAAATACAAATATTCACTAATGCAAAGGTAAACAGGGAACAGGGAGGTAAACAGGGAAAGAAATAGGCTCTACCTCCTGCAGCCAGCATGCACTCGACTCTTCATCATCTCTGGGTGTTTTTTTTTTCTTGACAATAATCCATGCAACAGTGGCGTCTCTTACCATCGGATTATTTTACGACAGCATTGACTTGGTTACAGAGCAAATACGTCTGCCTGCGCTCCCTATGGAGTTTCAATTTAGCCATTATTTTTCGGTCCACTCGTTATTAAACTGGCGATTTAATGAATCAACTTTTCTTCTCAGTTTCGATGGCGACGCGGTTAAACAAACACATCACAATAGTTGGGAGTGATTCGAAAGAGCTGCTGTTTGTTTACATCTGACTTCACTTCACGTGCAGGAACAGGAAGTGGAGCTGCTCTGATTCTCCGGTGGGAAGCACCACTACAAGACTAGTGGCAGACTAGCGACATTGAGGGGTCACAGAACAGAGCGTGCGCTGCTATTCAGTTAGCTGTACTCATGCTCAGTGGAAATGAAGAGCAGCCGCCATTAGACCATTCCATGGAAGTGAACGGAGATGTCAGGCCACCAGTTTAGTAGCCCTGATATACTCGCTAGAGCCCATAGACTCCAATGCATTCCGCAACTTTGTCCCTATTTGTTGTCCGTCCGAGTCGCCGGCGAGTGGAATCACATCCGAGACAGAGCATGCGCACGTGCGAGCGTGCGCGCGCGTGCGCACGCGCGTGCATGTGCGTTAATTGCGTTAAAAATTTTGACGCAAATAACGTAGAAATTTAATCAACGCCGTTAACGCGTTAAAAATCAACACCATTAGTTTTTTTTCAAAATTTTGACATTTTCGAAAATGCTCAAAAATGCTCAAAACGATGAAAAAAGGCAATCCTCAAAATCATGAAAAACAGTAAGGCTATAGCCTTACGTTTTTTTTTTTTCAAAATTTTGACATTTTTCGAAAATGCTCAAAAATGCTCAAAATGATGAGAAAAGGCATGCTGAGCAAGACCGTAAGGCTATAGCCTTGCGTTTTTGTCAGTTTTTGTCATTTTTTGAAAATCCTCAAAATCATGAAAAATGGTAAGGCTATAGCCTTACGTTTTTTTCAAAATTTCGACATTTTTCGAAAATGCTCAAAAATGCTCAAAACGATGAAAAAAAGCATGCTAAGCAAGACCGTAAGGCTATAGCCTTGCGTTTTTGTCAGTTTTTGTCATTTTTTGAAAATCCTCAAAATCATGAAAAACGGTAAGGCTATAGCCTTACGTTTTTTTCAAAATTTTGACATTTTTCGAAAATGCTCAAAAATGCTCAAAATGATGAGAAAAGGCATGCTGAGCAAGACCGTAAGGCTATAGCCTTGCGTTTTTGTCAGTTTTTGTCATTTTTTGAAAATCCTCAAAATCATGAAAAATGGTAAGGCTATAGCCTTACGTTTTTTTCAAAATTTCGACATTTTTCGAAAATGCTCAAAAATGCTCAAAACGATGAAAAAAAGCATGCTGAGCAAGACCGTAAGGCTATAGCCTTGCGTTTTTGTCAGTTTTTGTCATTTTTTGAAAATCCTCAAAATCATGAAAAACGGTAAGGCTATAGCCTTACGTTTTTTTTCAAAATTTTGACATTTTTCGAAAATGCTCAAAAATGCTCAAAACAATGAAAAAAAGCATGCTGAGCAAGACCGTAAGGCTATAGCCTTGCGTTTTGTCAGGTTTTGTCATTTTTTGAAAATCCTCAAAATCATGAAAAACAGTAAGGCTATAGCCTTACTTTTTTTTCAAAATTTTGACATTTTTCGAAAATGCTCAAAAATGCTCAAAACGATGAAAAAAGGCATGCTGAGCAAGACCGTAAGGCTATAGCCTTGCGTTTTTGTCAGTTTTTGTCATTTTTTGAAAATCCTCAAAATCATGAAAAACGGTAAGGCTATAGCCTTACGTTTTTTTCAAAATTTCGACATTTTTCGAAAATGCTCAAAAATGCTCAAAACGATGAAAACAAGAATGCTGAGCAAGACCGTAAGGCTATAGCCTTGCGTTTTTGTCAGTTTTTGTCATTTTTTGAAAATCCTCAAAATCATGAAAAACGGTAAGGCTATAGCCTTACGTTTTTTTTTTTTTCAAAATTTTGGCATTTTTCGAAAATGCTCAAAAATGCTCAAAATGATGAGAAAAGGCATGCTGAGCAAGACCGTAAGGCTATAGCCTTGCGTTTTTGTCAGTTTTTGTCATTTTTTGAAAATCCTCAAAATCATGAAAAATGGTAAGGCTATAGCCTTACGTTTTTTTCAAAATTTCGACATTTTTCGAAAATGCTCAAAAATGCTCAAAACGATGAAAAAAAGCATGCTGAGCAAGACCGTAAGGCTATAGCCTTGCGTTTTTGTCAGTTTTTGTCATTTTTTGAAAATCCTCAAAATCATGAAAAACGGTAAGGCTATAGCCTTACGTTTTTTTTCAAAATTTTGACATTTTTCGAAAATGCTCAAAAATGCTCAAAACAATGAAAAAAAGCATGCTGAGCAAGACCGTAAGGCTATAGCCTTGCGTTTTGTCAGGTTTTGTCATTTTTTGAAAATCCTCAAAATCATGAAAAACAGTAAGGCTATAGCCTTACGTTTTTTTTTTCAAAATTTCGACATTTTTCGAAAATGCTCAAAAATGCTCAAAACGATGAAAAAAAGCATGCTAAGCAAGACCGTAAGGCTATAGCCTTGCGTTTTTGTCAGTTTTTGTCATTTTTTGAAAATCCTCAAAATCATGAAAAACGGTAAGGCTATAGCCTTACGTTTTTTTTTTTTTCAAAATTTTGACATTTTTCGAAAATGCTCAAAAATGCTCAAAACAATGAAAAAAAGCATGCTGAGCAAGACCGTAAGGCTATAGCCTTGCGTTTTGTCAGGTTTTGTCATTTTTTGAAAATCCTCAAAATCATGAAAAACAGTAAGGCTATAGCCTTACGTTTTTTTTCAAAATTTCGACATTTTTCGAAAATGCTCAAAAATGCTCAAAACGATGAAAAAAAGCATGCTGAGCAAGACCGTAAGGCTATAGCCTTGCGTTTTTGTCAGTTTTTGTCATTTTTTGAAAATCCTCAAAATCATGAAAAACGGTAAGGCTATAGCCTTACGTTTTTTTCAAAATTTTGACATTTTTCGAAAATGCTCAAAAATGCTCAAAATGATGAGAAAAGGCATGCTGAGCAAGACCGTAAGGCTATAGCCTTGCGTTTTTGTCAGTTTTTGTCATTTTTTGAAAATCCTCAAAATCATGAAAAATGGTAAGGCTATAGCCTTACGTTTTTTTCAAAATTTCGACATTTTTCGAAAATGCTCAAAAATGCTCAAAAGGATGAAAAAAGGCATGCTGAGCAAGACCGTAAGGCTATAGCCTTGCGTTTTTGTCAGTTTTTGTCATTTTTTGAAAATCCTCAAAATCATGAAAAACGGTAAGGCTATAGCCTTACGTTTTTTTTCAAAATTTTGACATTTTTCGAAAATGCTCAAAAATGCTCAAAACAATGAAAAAAAGCATGCTGAGCAAGACCGTAAGGCTATAGCCTTGCGTTTTGTCAGGTTTTGTCATTTTTTGAAAATCCTCAAAATCATGAAAAACGGTAAGGCTATAGCCTTACGTTTTTTTCAAAATTTCGACATTTTTCGAAAATGCTCAAAAATGCTCAAAACGATGAAAACAAGAATGCTGAGCAAGACCGTAAGGCTATAGCCTTGCATTTTTGTCAGTTTTTGTCATTTTTTGAAAATCCTCAAAATCATGAAAAACGGTAAGGCTATAGCCTTACGGTTTTTTTTTTTTCAAAATTTTGGCATTTTTCGAAAATGCTCAAAAATGCTCAAAATGATGAGAAAAGGCATGCTGAGCAAGACCGTAAGGCTATAGCCTTGCGTTTTTGTCAGTTTTTGTCATTTTTTGAAAATCCTCAAAATCATGAAAAATGGTAAGGCTATAGCCTTACGTTTTTTTCAAAATTTCGACATTTTTCGAAAATGCTCAAAAATGCTCAAAACGATGAAAAAAAGCATGCTAAGCAAGACCGTAAGGCTATAGCCTTGCGTTTTTGTCAGTTTTTGTCATTTTTTGAAAATCCTCAAAATCATGAAAAACGGTAAGGCTATAGCCTTACGTTTTTTTCAAAATTTTGACATTTTTCGAAAATGCTCAAAAATGCTCAAAATGATGAGAAAGGCATGCTGAGCAAGACCGTAAGGCTATAGCCTTGCGTTTTTGTCAGTTTTTGTCATTTTTTGAAAATCCTCAAAATCATGAAAAATGGTAAGGCTATAGCCTTACGTTTTTTTCAAAATTTCGACATTTTTCGAAAATGCTCAAAAATGCTCAAAACGATGAAAAAAAGCATGCTGAGCAAGACCGTAAGGCTATAGCCTTGCGTTTTTGTCAGTTTTTGTCATTTTTTGAAAATCCTCAAAATCATGAAAAACGGTAAGGCTATAGCCTTACGTTTTTTTTCAAAATTTTGACATTTTTCGAAAATGCTCAAAAATGCTCAAAACAATGAAAAAAAGCATGCTGAGCAAGACCGTAAGGCTATAGCCTTGCGTTTTGTCAGGTTTTGTCATTTTTTGAAAATCCTCAAAATCATGAAAAACAGTAAGGCTATAGCCTTACTTTTTTTTCAAAATTTTGACATTTTTCGAAAATGCTCAAAAATGCTCAAAACGATGAAAAAAGGCATGCTGAGCAAGACCGTAAGGCTATAGCCTTGCGTTTTTGTCAGTTTTTGTCATTTTTTGAAAATCCTCAAAATCATGAAAAACGGTAAGGCTATAGCCTTACGTTTTTTTCAAAATTTCGACATTTTTCGAAAATGCTCAAAAATGCTCAAAACGATGAAAACAAGAATGCTGAGCAAGACCGTAAGGCTATAGCCTTGCGTTTTTGTCAGTTTTTGTCATTTTTTGAAAATCCTCAAAATCATGAAAAACGGTAAGGCTATAGCCTTACGTTTTTTTTTTTTCAAAATTTTGGCATTTTTCGAAAATGCTCAAAAATGCTCAAAATGATGAGAAAAGGCATGCTGAGCAAGACCGTAAGGCTATAGCCTTGCGTTTTTGTCAGTTTTTGTCATTTTTTGAAAATCCTCAAAATCATGAAAAATGGTAAGGCTATAGCCTTACGTTTTTTTCAAAATTTCGACATTTTTCGAAAATGCTCAAAAATGCTCAAAACGATGAAAAAAAGCATGCTGAGCAAGACCGTAAGGCTATAGCCTTGCGTTTTTGTCAGTTTTTGTCATTTTTTGAAAATCCTCAAAATCATGAAAAACGGTAAGGCTATAGCCTTACGTTTTTTTTCAAAATTTTGACATTTTTCGAAAATGCTCAAAAATGCTCAAAACAATGAAAAAAAGCATGCTGAGCAAGACCGTAAGGCTATAGCCTTGCGTTTTGTCAGGTTTTGTCATTTTTTGAAAATCCTCAAAATCATGAAAAACAGTAAGGCTATAGCCTTACGTTTTTTTTTTTCAAAATTTCGACATTTTTCGAAAATGCTCAAAAATGCTCAAAACGATGAAAAAAAGCATGCTAAGCAAGACCGTAAGGCTATAGCCTTGCGTTTTTGTCAGTTTTTGTCATTTTTTGAAAATCCTCAAAATCATGAAAAACGGTAAGGCTATAGCCTTACGTTTTTTTTTTTTTCAAAATTTTGACATTTTTCGAAAATGCTCAAAAATGCTCAAAACAATGAAAAAAAGCATGCTGAGCAAGACCGTAAGGCTATAGCCTTGCGTTTTGTCAGGTTTTGTCATTTTTTGAAAATCCTCAAAATCATGAAAAACAGTAAGGCTATAGCCTTACGTTTTTTTTCAAAATTTCGACATTTTTCGAAAATGCTCAAAAATGCTCAAAACGATGAAAAAAAGCATGCTGAGCAAGACCGTAAGGCTATAGCCTTGCGTTTTTGTCAGTTTTTGTCATTTTTTGAAAATCCTCAAAATCATGAAAAACGGTAAGGCTATAGCCTTACGTTTTTTTCAAAATTTTGACATTTTTCGAAAATGCTCAAAAATGCTCAAAATGATGAGAAAAGGCATGCTGAGCAAGACCGTAAGGCTATAGCCTTGCGTTTTTGTCAGTTTTTGTCATTTTTTGAAAATCCTCAAAATCATGAAAAATGGTAAGGCTATAGCCTTACGTTTTTTTCAAAATTTCGACATTTTTCGAAAATGCTCAAAAATGCTCAAAAGGATGAAAAAAGGCATGCTGAGCAAGACCGTAAGGCTATAGCCTTGCGTTTTTGTCAGTTTTTGTCATTTTTTGAAAATCCTCAAAATCATGAAAAACGGTAAGGCTATAGCCTTACGTTTTTTTTCAAAATTTTGACATTTTTCGAAAATGCTCAAAAATGCTCAAAACAATGAAAAAAAGCATGCTGAGCAAGACCGTAAGGCTATAGCCTTGCGTTTTGTCAGGTTTTGTCATTTTTTGAAAATCCTCAAAATCATGAAAAACGGTAAGGCTATAGCCTTACGTTTTTTTCAAAATTTCGACATTTTTCGAAAATGCTCAAAAATGCTCAAAACGATGAAAACAAGAATGCTGAGCAAGACCGTAAGGCTATAGCCTTGCGTTTTTGTCAGTTTTTGTCATTTTTTGAAAATCCTCAAAATCATGAAAAACGGTAAGGCTATAGCCTTACGTTTTTTTTTTTTTTCAAAATTTTGGCATTTTTCGAAAATGCTCAAAAATGCTCAAAATGATGAGAAAAGGCATGCTGAGCAAGACCGTAAGGCTATAGCCTTGCGTTTTTGTCAGTTTTTGTCATTTTTTGAAAATCCTCAAAATCATGAAAAATGGTAAGGCTATAGCCTTACGTTTTTTTCAAAATTTCGACATTTTTCGAAAATGCTCAAAAATGCTCAAAAGGATGAAAAAAGGCATGCTGAGCAAGACCGTAAGGCTATAGCCTTGCGTTTTTGTCAGTTTTTGTCATTTTTTGAAAATCCTCAAAATCATGAAAAACGGTAAGGCTATAGCCTTACGTTTTTTTCAAAATTTCGACATTTTTCGAAAATGCTCAAAAATGCTCAAAACGATGAAAAAAAGCATGCTGAGCAAGACCGTAAGGCTATAGCCTTGCGTTTTTGTCAGTTTTTGTCATTTTTTGAAAATCCTCAAAATCATGAAAAACGGTAAGGCTATAGCCTTACGTTTTTTTCAAAATTTCGACATGTTTCGAAAATGCTCAAAAATGCTCAAAACGATGAAAGACAGCATGCTGAGCAAGACCGTAAGGCTATAGCCTTGCGTTTTTGTCAGTTTTTGTCATTTTTTGAAAATCCTCAAAATCATGAAAAACGGTAAGGCTATAGCCTTACGTTTTTTTCAAAATTTCAACATTTTTCGAAAATGCTCAAAAATGCTCAAAACGATGAAAAAAAGCATGCTAAGCAAGACCGTAAGGCTATAGCCTTGCGTTTTTGTCAGTTTTTGTCATTTTTTGAAAATCCTCAAAATCATGAAAAACGGTAAGGCTATAGCCTTACGTTTTTTTTTTTCAAAATTTTGACATTTTTCGAAAATGCTCAAAAATGCTCAAAACAATGAAAAAAAGCATGCTGAGCAAGACCGTAAGGCTATAGCCTTGCGTTTTGTCAGGTTTTGTCATTTTTTGAAAATCCTCAAAATCATGAAAAACAGTAAGGCTATATATAGCCTTACGTTTTTTTTCAAAATTTCGACATTTTTCGAAAATGCTCAAAAATGCTCAAAACGATGAAAAAAAGCATGCTGAGCAAGACCGTAAGGCTATAGCCTTGCGTTTTTGTCAGTTTTTGTCATTTTTTGAAAATCCTCAAAATCATGAAAAACGGTAAGGCTATAGCCTTACGTTTTTTTTTTCAAAATTTTGGCATTTTTCGAAAATGCTCAAAAATGCTCAAAATGATGAGAAAAGGCATGCTGAGCAAGACCGTAAGGCTATAGCCTTGCGTTTTTGTCAGTTTTTGTCATTTTTTGAAAATCCTCAAAATCATGAAAAACGGTAAGGCTATAGCCTTACGTTTTTTTCAAAATTTTGACATTTTTCGAAAATGCTCAAAAATGCTCAAAACGATGAAAAAAGGCATGCTGAGCAAGACCGTAAGGCTATAGCCTTGCGTTTTTGTCAGTTTTTGTCATTTTTTGTCATTTTTTGAAACTCCTCAAAATCATGAAAAACGGTAAGGCTGTAGCCTTACGTTTTTTTCAAAATTTCGACATTTTTCGAAAATGCTCAAAAATGCTCAAAATGATGAAAAACAGCATGCTGAGCAAGACCGTAAGGCTATAGCCTTGCGTTTTTGTCAGTTTTTGTCATTTTTTGAAAATCCTCAAAATCATGAAAAACGGTAAGGCTATAGCCTTACGTTTTTTTTCAAAATTTTGTCATTTTTCGAAAATGCTCAAAAATGCTCAAAACAATGAAAAAAAGCATGCTGAGCAAGACCGTAAGGCTATAGCCTTGCGTTTTGTCAGGTTTTTTCATTTTTTGAAAATCCTCAAAATCATGAAAAACAGTAAGGCTATAGCCTTACGTTTTTTTTCAAAATTTCGACATTTTTCGAAAATGCTCAAAAATGCTCAAAAGGATGAAAAAAGGCATGCTGAGCAAGACCGTAAGGCTATAGCCTTGCGTTTTTGTCAGTTTTTGTCATTTTTTGAAAATCCTCAAAATCATGAAAAACGGTAAGGCTATAGCCTTACGTTTTTTTCAAAATTTTGACATTTTTCGAAAATGCTCAAAAATGCTCAAAACAATGAAAAAAAGCATGCTGAGCAAGACCGTAAGGCTATAGCCTTGCGTTTTGTCAGTTTTTGTCAGTTTTTGTCATTTTTTGAAAATCCTCAAAATCATGAAAAACGGTAAGGCTATAGCCTTACGTTTTTTTCAAAATTTCGACATGTTTCGAAAATGCTCAAAAATGCTCAAAACGATGAAAGACAGCATGCTGAGCAAGACCGTAAGGCTATAGCCTTGCGTTTTTGTCAGTTTTTGTCATTTTTTGAAAATCCTCAAAATCATGAAAAACGGTAAGGCTATAGCCTTACGTTTTTTTCAAAATTTCGACATTTTTCGAAAATGCTCAAAAATGCTCAAAACGATGAAAAAAAAGCATGCTGAGCAAGACCGTAAGGCTATAGCCTTGCGTTTTTGTCAGTTTTTGTCATTTTTTGAAAATCCTCAAAATCATGAAAAACGGTAAGGCTATAGCCTTACGTTTTTTTTCAAAATTTTGGCATTTTTCAAAAATGCTCAAAAATGCTCAAAATGATGAGAAAAGGCATGCTGAGCAAGACCGTAAGGCTATAGCCTTGCGTTTTTGTCAGTTTTTGTCATTTTTTGAAAATCCTCAAAATCATGAAAAATGGTAAGGCTATAGCCTTACGTTTTTTTTCAAAATTTCGACATTTTTCGAAAATGCTCAAAAATGCTCAAAACGATGAAAAAAAGCATGCTAAGCAAGACCGTAAGGCTATAGCCTTGCGTTTTTGTCAGTTTTTGTCATTTTTTGAAAATCCTCAAAATCATGAAAAACGGTAAGGCTGACAAAAAAGCAAGGCTATAGCCTTACGGTCTTGCTCAGCATGCTTTTTTTCATCGTTTTGAGCATTTTTGAGCATTTTCGAAAAATGTCAAAATTTTGAAAAAAAACGTAAGGCTATAGTCTTACCGTTTTTCATGATTTTGAGGAGTTTCAAAAAATGACAAAAACTGACAAAAACGCAAGGCTATAGCCTTACGGTCTTGCTCAGCATGCCTTTTTTCATCGTTTTGAGCATTTTTGAGCATTTTCGAAAAATGCCAAAATTTTGAAAAAAACGTAAGGCTATAGCCTTACCGTTTTTCATGATTTTGAGGATTTTCAAAAAATGACAAAAACTGACAAAAACGCAAGGCTATAGCCTTACGGTCTTGCTCAGCATGCTGTCTTTCATCGTTTTGAGCATTTTTGAGCATTTTCGAAACATGTCGAAATTTTGAAAAAACGTAAGGCTATAGCCTTACCGTTTTTCATGATTTTGAGGATTTTCAAAAAATGACAAAAACTGACAAAAACGCAAGGCTATAGCCTTACGGTCTTGCTCAGCATGCCTTTTTTTATCGTTTTGAGCATTTTTGAGCATTTTCGAAAAATGTCAAAATTTTGAAAAAAACGTAAGGCTATAGCCTTACCGTTTTTCATGATTTTGAGGATTTTCAAAAAATGACAAAAACTGACAAAAACGCAAGGCTATAGCCTTACGGTCTTGCTCAGCATGCTTTTTTTCATCGTTTTGAGCATTTTTGAGCATTTTCGAAAAATGTCGAAATTTTGAAAAAAACGTAAGGCTATAGCCTTACCGTTTTTCATGATTTTGAGGATTTTCAAAAACTGACAAAAACTGACAAAAACGCAAGGCTATAGCCTTACGGTCTTGCTCAGCATGCTTTTTTTCATCGTTTTGAGCATTTTTGAGCATTTTCGAAAAATGTCAAAATTTTGAAAAAAAACATAAGGCTATAGCCTTACTGTTTTTCATGATTTTGAGGATTTTCAAAAAATGACAAAACCTGACAAAACGCAAGGCTATAGCCTTACGGTCTTGCTCAGCATGCTTTTTTTCATTGTTTTGAGCATTTTCGAAAAATGTCAAAATTTTGAAAAAAAAAAAAAAAACGTAAGGCTATAGCCTTACCGTTTTTCATGATTTTGAGGATTTTCAAAAAATGACAAAAACTGACAAAAACGCAAGGCTATAGCCTTACGGTCTTGCTCAGCATGCCTTTTTTCATCGTTTTGAGCATTTTTGAGCATTTTCGAAAAATGTCGAAATTTTGAAAAAAAACGTAAGGCTATAGCCTTACCATTTTTCATGATTTTGAGGATTTTCAAAAAATGACAAAAACTGACAAAAACGCAAGGCTATAGCCTTACGGTCTTGCTCAGCATGCCTTTTCTCATCATTTTGAGCATTTTTGAGCATTTTCGAAAAATGCCAAAATTTTGAAAAAAAACGTAAGGCTATAGCCTTACCGTTTTTCATGATTTTGAGGATTTTCAAAAAATGACAAAAACTGACAAAAACGCAAGGCTATAGCCTTACGGTCTTGCTCAGCATGCCTTTTCTCATCATTTTGAGCATTTTTGAGCATTTTCGAAAAATGCCAAAATTTTGAAAAAAAACGTAAGGCTATAGCCTTACCGTTTTTCATGATTTTGAGGATTTTCAAAAAATGACAAAAACTGACAAAAACGCAAGGCTATAGCCTTACGGTCTTGCTCAGCATGCCTTTTTTCATCGTTTTGAGCATTTTTGAGCATTTTCGAAAAATGTCGAAATTTTGAAAAAAACGTAAGGCTATAGCCTTACCGTTTTTCATGATTTTGAGGATTTTCAAAAAATGACAAAAACTGACAAAAACGGAAGGCTATAGCCTTACGGTCTTGCTCAGCATGCTGTTTTTCATTTTGTGAGAGAGTGGCATTAGATGTACCGGTGCTATAGGTGTTCTGTAATGTTTGTATTGTATTTCTGTTTGTATATGTAAAAAAATGTCTCTTGAGGCCCAAGACAAATTTCTTCTTGGAGACAATAAAGGAATGGAATTGAATTGAATTGCACACGTACACGGGTGTGCTGTAGTGTGCTGTTCTATGGAAGAACAAACAAAAACTTCACTTCTTGGCTTAGTTTGCTACCTTACCAAATGCATGTTCAGGGACCATACATGGAATATCTTCACGGACCACCAGTGGTCCACGGACCACCTGTTGAAAACCTCTGGAATCAGGCCCGGATGTGGCAGGTGAAAAGATTTATATCTTGTACAGGACTTATATTAGCCAAGTAAGCATCAATAATAACATCAGTTCATTGACACACTTCGGCTCAGAATGACCATAGACCATTTATTGCAAAGCTTTTGCATGTTAGTTTGGCGGTGTGGCTCTGCTCGTGTGATATCAAATCTATGTAACGAGACATAGGTCTGATATCACCTTTGATATCTCAGATTTCTGTGTCTCAGCACCGAGACGCAGCTCTGATCATCAACAACCCCCCGAGCAGAGCCTAGCATAAACACATTACAACATAGACACAATCATTCCAAATACACAACGAACATATTACAGACCATAGAACACATAACGATCACAGATACCCATAACAGAACTAGGCACCACAATATGTTACAATCCACAAATCATCATCATCTCACAATCGGCCACTCAGAACTAGAGCCACAGGGAGGAGGCCGGGGAGGTGGAGGAAATTTGAACGCTTACATTTGAACAGGCACATGGAGTCGACCAGAAGGAAGGCTGAGAACAGAATGACTGCTTATAAAGAACACCTGATGAATGTGGGCGTGAGTGACTTGCTGTCAGCCAATGAGAGTGAGGGGAGTAGACATGGAGAGAGACTGCTGATTTAAAGAAACAGAATGAATACTTACTGAGAATGAGTAGTATAATACAATAACCATTCTGCCCTCCGTGCCTCCATGAACTATCGCTTACGCTGGATTTCATTGACACACTTCGGCTCAGAATGACCATAGACCATTTATTGCAAAGCTTTTGCATGTTAGTTTGGCGGTGTGGCTCTGCTCGTGTGATATCAAATCTATGTAACGAGACATAGGTCTGATATCACCTTTGATATCTCAGATTTCTGTGTCTCAGCACCGAGACGCAGCTCTGATCATCAACAACCCCCAACACACGCTCATTGCAATGAGCCAATCACCGCCGAGCCACACATGCAACTCAGAGAATGAATGGATATCAGTAAAAGCACCGCAGGTGCCCGCCCGGGCTACCTTGAACGAGTTAACTTACCTTACAGCCCGCCCGGGCTACCTTGACCGGGTTAACTTCCAGCCCAGGGATACCTTGACCGAGTTAACTTACCTTACAGCCCACCCGGGCTACCTTGAACGAGTTACCTTACCGCCTACCCGGGCTACCGTGAGCAAGTTAACTTACAGCCCGCCCGGGCTACCTTGAGCAAGTTAACTTACGGCCCTCCAGGCTACCGCCCGGGCCACCTTGAACGAGTTAACTTACAGCCCGCCCGGGCTACCTTGAGCAAGTTAACTTACGGCCCTCCAGGCTACCGCCCGGGCCACCTTGAACGAGTTAACTTACAGCCCGCCCGGGCTTCCTTGAGCAAGTTAACTTACGGCCCTCCAGGCTACCGCCCGGGCCACCTTGAACGAGTTAACTTACAGCCCGCCCGGGCTTCCTTGAGCAAGTTAACTTACGGCCCTCCAGGCTACCGCCCGGGCCACCTTGAACGAGTTAACTTACAGCCCGCCCGGGCTTCCTTGAGCAAGTTAACTTACGGCCCTCCAGGCTACCGCCCGGGCCATCTTGAACGAGTTAACTTACAGCCCGCCCGGGCTACCTTGAGCAAGTTAACTTACCTTACGGCCCATCCGGGCTACCTTGGACGAATTGGCTTAGAGTTACCTGCTGGACTTCCGTGTGTTAATGGCCCGCCCGGGATAAGCCCTCAACGTCCAAAATCACATAGCTGACACCGGTACCGAACCTACCGAACCTCGCCGAGTTTGACCAGATATAGAAGGAATACCCTATTTTAGTGAGAAATAACTAACCATGCCCAACAACAATCCCCCAACACATGCTCCGGCAGGAGCAATCTTAACGCATACATTGGCAACGGGACATGCAACCAACATGGATGATCAATTAGAACAAGTTGACTGATGACTTTGAGACACGACGTCACTGTAGCCCTTACATGCTTGGAGGCACTTGAGGAAGGCAACCAAGATGAATGAAAAATCCTTAAGATGCAACTCCTGAATATCAGATGTTTAACGGTGAACTACTGAACTAGTTAGTCTATTAACATCAAGGAGTCAAACCACCATAGTAAACCAAATAGTCCGTGAAATGAATCTACTACCAGTCCAGAATCATGACGCACATTGCTGCCTACAGAATCCAATAGATACATAATGCTCAAGCTTATCCGAAGAATCCCATCCACATTTACGGATACAACTCCATAGCAGCAGATGACCGTCAGGCGTCAGTGCAGATGGCGGGACACTGGACCCTGTTGAAGTTGCCGCACCGTTCCAAGTGAAAGGATTGAGCTCGTCGCCCGGCAGCAGACCAAAACTTGACATGGCTTTCGGCTCCGTTGATAAAGATCCCTTCCGCCAGAGTGGCACCATCATGCAGGACGTGGGACATAGCAGGACATGGGACACAGGAGAGACGGAAGAGAATGCGGCATCAGATCTTACAATGAATACGATATCCCCCCAAATAAAAATGCTCAGAACGACCAATGAGGCATGTGAAGCAATCTTGCCAGTTGGATTATGGTGATGAGATCCGTGGAAAAGCTAACCCTTCCACTTCCTACGGATGATTAGTAACCTGCCTTAAATTCCCTGCCTCAATGTGTGATGATCTAAACGTGCCTTTATGCCTAATCAAGATTGTACATGAATGAATGTGGTGATCACCATGGCACTGAGAGAAAGGGCGAACGTCAATGACTTTGGGCAACAAAGGTTCAATCGAGCCACCCAAACTTATATAATAAAACAATGGCCTTTAGGTGTAAGTGTATAAGAATAGACACTTGAGCTTCATGGGAAAGCGATAAGTGATCACCAGTGTGATCATATGGTTCCAATCTGTGAGCCACCATGACTTGTGTGAGTTCGATGCAGAAACAGTAGATTAATGGATAACCTGCCTCCGACTTCAGACGAAATTCCAGGTGAACCACCGAGGTGCGCTAAAGCATTGGTCAGCAACGATGCAGAACTGTGATCAGATGAAGTCCAGCAGCAATGCACGAGAGGACCTTGCCGTAACCATGATGGGCAGAACAACATCCACGCTGAATCAGCATGGAGGGCTACGAGAGGATCTTGCAGAATCCAGGGTTGATTCTCGAAAAACAGAAAGAGAGCAGTGTGAGTTCAAACAATGAGACCTCTAAAACGACAATTGAAGAGGAAAAAACAAGTTATCTCGGAACCCAGGAATCCACCCGCTCCCACTAGCCATGACACCAAACACAGCAACAATGCTTAAATGCTGCCCACAGCACTGCAAAACGCACCACGCCAAGTAATAGACCAGACACTCGCGAGAGGTTTGACCCACGAAGTGCTACGACATGATCTCCATCCAGAATTGCACCTCTACTATACAGCTGAATGACGCTGCCATTTATATAAATTATAGAACGCCGAGTGAGTTAATCCGATGAAAGATTTGCCACGGAAGCAGCTATGCATTACTCAACCCAGAAAAGGCAAGAATCAAGTCCCATGATCATGGCACAACAATTAAATGAAACCTAGACCCCACGACAGCCCATATTAAAATGCATGAAGATGCCATACTGATCCAATGCGATCATCTGGAATGACCTCGATCTACAGTACAATTAAGAGTCCACTAGGACTAACATATAGGTAAATTAGATGTAATGATGAGCAAATCATAATTGCTTGGTTTAATACTTCTTGTTGTGTTCTGTATTGACTAGCACATAAATTGACTAGTAAAGCCTAGACTAGACAGCTTTCCCAAGGTAACAAGACGCAAAGACCACCAGACTGACGCTCATACACAACTGCCTGATCTCTTACTACCAAGTAAAGTTTACTGGTTTAAAGTGTCTTACTCAAGAACCCACAACGGTTATCACAGTCGATGCTTCATAAATAGAAACAGGTAAAATAACTCCCGAGTAATGATGACAGCACCCTAGTTCTTGTATACGGGCAGGAATTCATTCCAAAGCCGTGAGAACTGAATAGAAATAAACATACAAAACAGCAATCACTAACTAAACAACAAGGTAACAACAAGCAATAACTAATGCTCATTAGGGTGTGTCATAAAATAAAAAATTGAGAAATCAGGGTTTTCCCTATGGTTTCAAGTTGTATTATGATGTACTAAACCATAATCAAAAGCAAAAAACTGATTTTGACTTAATTTACCTACCCCCTTTTTTGATTGAAAATTTGCATTTTAGGCGTTTTTTGACCATTTTCGCCTAAATCACATTTGCATTATGTGGCTGCTTGTCTACTTCCTGGGACCTTTTTTGGTTTGCCCTATGGTTTCAAGTTGTATTATGATGTACTAAATCATAATCAAAAGCAAAAAACTGATTTTGACTTAATTTACCTAGCCCCTTTTTTGATTGAAAAATTGTATTTTTAGGCGTTTTTTGGTGAATTTTGACCATTTCCGCCTAAATCACATTTGCATTATGTGGCTGCTTGTCTACTACCTGGGACCTTTTTTGGGATACTTTTATCACCACCATTCAAAACCACTTCCTACTGCAGTTGGAAATGGTCCTTTTAAAAATAAAACCTTTATTTATTTTCAATAAAACCTTTCATTTTCTGACCTGCAAAATTAATACCACAGCAAACCAGTTGCTACCAGCCATCTTAACTGATTGAAAGTACACTCTGTACACTAGACTGGTTTCTCACCTTTCACAAGCTGTTATTTAAATTGAATTGATGCAACTAACATTAGGAGGGGTCTCAATACCAGGCATGAGGTTGGGACTAGCCTGGCTGATGTGACAGGTCCAGGAGAACCCATGGCACAGACCTATGCTACAGGGCATCCTGGGGCATGGCATCTACCTGAAGGAGAAGAAGCTGTTGGAGGAAGGGGTGGATAGGAGGACCTACAGCATCAAGCAGCTGAGTATGGATGTCACGGTCGAGTTGTTTGACCCCCAGTCATTCAAAGAAGGGTCCTTTGAACAGAAGATCCAGGTGGTCTGGACTGCTCTGGAGAACTTCGTCTGGAACAGAGGGCACATGAAATGGAACAAGAAGTACCTCCTAGACAATCTGGACTGTAGCCATGGCTCCCTCCCCTGCTCAGAGTCAGGGTGTGAGGGATGTCAGGATTCCAAAGCTGGAGCTGGCTGCTGCCATCACCTCCGGATTTGTCAAGGACCTGATGACAGCTGAAGTACTGTCAGTTGGAGGCTAGTATCTGGCTGTTGATCCCAAGAAAATTCTGTCTAGAGAGAAGAGAGACATACTAGAAGGGGATGTCAACTTCAGTCTGTTTCTCTTCATCACATTTTCCTCTTCCATGGTCTCAGGTGTAGTTTTGGTGTTCTGTTCCAGCAGCAAGAGCTGTGCCTCAGCACCCCTCCTGTGATCTAACTCCTTCTGGTGTTCCTTTTCCTTCTCTCCAGTAGCCTTCTTCTTTTCGTTCAGCAGCTTTCTGCTGCCTCTTCGTCTCCTTTATATCTGGTCCCACCATTATCATGGAAGCCTTCTTCTTCACCTGGTCTTCATAGACATCATAAAAGCCAGCTCCAGCTTTGGAATCCTCTCATCTCTCCTACAATTACAGTCCAGCAGGTGTGCCCCCTCCTGACATCCTTCACACCCTGACTCTGAGAAGGGGAGGGTGCCATGGCTACAGGAGGCGATGTTGAAGAGGTAGTCCAGATTGTCTAGGAAGTACTTCTTGTTCCTTTTCATGTGCCCTCTGTTCCAGACGAAGTTCTCCAGAGCAGTCCAGACCACCTGGATCTTCTGTTCAATGGACCCTTCTTTGAATGACTGGGGGTCTGAACTGTTGGCCCTCTGCCAACAGCTCACCAAACAACTCGACCGTGACATCCATACTCAGCTGCTTGATGCTGTAGGTCCTCCTATCCACCCCTTCCTCCAACAGCTTCTTCTCCTTCAGGTAGATGCCATGCCCCAGGATGCCCTGTAGCATAGGTCTGTGCCATGGGTTCTCCTGGACCTGTCACATCAGCCAGGCTAGTCCCAGCCTCATGCCTGGTATTGAGACCCCTCCTAATGTTAGTTGCATCAATTCAATTCAAATAACAGCTTGTGCAAGGTGAGAAACCAGTCTAGTGTACTTACTCAATCAGTTAAGATGGCTGGTAGCAACTGGTTGGCTGTGGTCTTTGCTGGTCAGAAAATGAAAGGCTTTATTGAAAATAAATAAAGGTTTTATTTTTAAAAGGACCATTTCCAACTGCAGTAGGAAGTGGTTTTGAATGGTGGTGATAAAAATATCCCAAAAAAGGTCCCAGGTAGTAGACAAGCAGCCACATAATGCAAATGTGATTTAGGCGGAAATGGTCAAAATCCACCAGAAACGCCTAAAATGCATTTTTTTTTTCAATCAAAAAAGGGGGTAGGTGAATAAAGTCAAAATCACTTTTTTGCTTTTGATTATGGTTTAGTACATCATAATACAACTTGAAACCATAGGGCAAACCAAAAAAGGTCCCAGGTAGTAGACAAGCAGCCACATAATGCAAATGTGATTTAGGCGGAAAGGGTCAAAATCCACCAAAAACGCCTAAAAATGCAATTTTTCAATCAAAAAAGGGGGTAGGTAAATTAAGTCAAAATCTGTTTTTTGCTTTTGATTATGGTTTAGTACATCATAATACAACTTGAAACCATAGGGCAAACCAAAAAAGGTCCCAGGAAGTAGACAAGCAGCCACATAATGCAAATGTGATTTAGGCGAAAATGGTCAAAATCCACCAAAAAACGCCTAAAAATGCAAATTTTCAATCAAAAAAGGGGGTAGGTAAATTAAGTCAAAATCAGTTTTTTGCTTTTGATTATGGTTTAGTACATCATAATACAACTTGAAACCATAGGGAAAACCCTGATTTCTCAAATTTTTATTTTATGACACACCCTATTGCTCAATCACCCTGTCAACTGCAATAACTTACAAATAAGAATACAACACCTGTGGCTGCAGTACACCTGGGGGGAAATAAACTTAAAAACGAACTGCTTGCTTACCATAGAGTTAGTTGCTTACTAGAACTGTTTGCTTCTCCGTTGACACAAATGAAAAGGGACAAGAAACTAGCGGACTTCCGCGGGGTGCGCGGTCCGTAATTCGGTCCGTGCGGAAACAACGGACGGAACTTTGGTTCCGCCGGAACTTTAGTTCCGCCTACAAAATAACAAAATACTACTGTCAGAGTCAGTTATAGGTAAGGTGATGATACTTCCAGAGAACTTCAACTCTGCACCATTAAAAGTAACCTACCACTGGATAGCACTTGCCGTAGCAACTCCCCTTACACAGCCACTGGCAACAGTTAGCATAAGGCTGCTCCAATAACACAATAAGCCAATAGCAAGAGTTAGCGCTTATACTCGACCTACAGCATAGAGCAAAGATGCAAACACAGCATGAATCACAACACTAGTCAACAAATAATATATCCGCCTGTAAATAAGAGGACACAAGGGGCTTCCCATAATTTTACCATATTACAAACTGATAAACACCACTAAAGATTCCCCTGAAATGACAATACTGGTGACAAGAAAAGACAGGGAAAATCAAGCTCACCCATCCCAATATGGTGGAGGGGATTGCATAAACTACAGTACCCATGATGCATGCTGAGAGGCCTCCAAGATTGCCCACATGGCAAACAAACAATTGCATGAGAATGCAAATGATATCCAGCCAGATAATGGTCAGATAATGAGTCAATAATCACACATGAAATTAATCACAGGAATAAGGGCATCACCTGGCATAGTAAATGCTTGAGGAAAGTCAGGAATCACTGATGGATGGCAAGAATGCAAGATAGCTCATGGATTTAGCAGCAAATTCCCAACCAACACGACCTACTCATCAGAAGACCCCTCAGAACCCAATCTGAGGCTACCGGTGAGTTACAACTGGTGAAAAGATTAGCATGAAAGAGCACAGACCAACCAACGCAAATTTGAACGCTTACATTTGAACAGGCACATGGAGTCGACCAGAAGGAAGGCTGAGAACAGAATGACTGCTTATAAAGAACACCTGATGAATGTGGGCGTGAGTGACTTGCTGTCAGCCAATGAGAGTGAGGGGAGTAGACATGGAGAGAGACTGCTGATTTAAAGAAACAGAATGAATACTTACTGAGAATGAGTAGTATAATACAATAACCATTCTGCCCTCCGTGCCTCCATGAACTATCGCTTACGCTGGATTTGTTGTTGAAAGTTGCAACAGACACGCAGCATGCATAAAGCTAAAGGTCTGACTCAGAGAGTTTTCTGCTTTGAATGCTGAAATAAGTAAGCCAAGCCTAGCTACTGTATGATGTCATGAACCATGAGATCCATAGGGCAGGAGCCTATCTCCTGTTTCTGTAGCATGAGGCAGCTTGACGTACAACTACACCCCCTGGACATGACGCTAGTATGTCACAGGGTTTTACCCCTAATCCAGCCCTGAGTGCTGAGTGCCAAACAGGGAGACATCGGGTCCCATTTTTAGAGTCTTTGGTATGACCCGGCCGGGAATCGAACTCCGGCCTCCCATTCTCAGGGCGGACACTCTACCCACAAGGCCGCTGAGTTGAATGATGAAATGGTGTTCGTTTAGTGGTGTCACAATTGCAGTTAGTTAGTAACGTGTTTCAAATCATTTTAAATAATACTGTAACTGTAAGCACTTTCATTTGAAATATCTATCTATCTGAAATGTGGGTTGTTTTGCAGGCTTCATGTTTGGTGGGGCAGTCACAGGGCGTCGCCCACGGTCTCGTGTAGGCCTACTGTTAGCAATTATTAATGTGGACACAGTTTGCTCACGTTACTGTTCATCATCTGGACATCAGGCCTGCTGATGTGTATTTCATCTTCAAAGGAAAGCAAAGACTAATGTCTTCTAAGCACATGTTGGTCGTTGAAGGCTGCGATTGCATCCTGCACATGATGGGAGCTGTCCATTATTGTTTGTATCTGCAGGGAGCCAAGCGGAGAGCCATGTCTTTGATTAGGTCTGACGCCAGCAGTGGGGTCGCCGAATCGGCCGTGTGTCGTTAATCAGCCGATTAACGACGCTCAGTCATCTGGCCACGTGGGTTGTGGAAGCGGTCGGCCGAAAGCGAGCGGCCACTGCCAGTTTTACACTCGTGTTTCTAACTTCACCTCTAACCAGGCCCGGGTGTAAAATTTCCCAATTGGGAGGGCAGGCGATCATCGCCTCAAGACGATGAAGGGCGGCTTCATCGCCGCCCTTCATCGGGCGCACCTCAAAATGACGAAAAACGGTAAGGCTAATGGCCTTGCGTTTTTTTTTTTCTCGAAATTTCGTCATTTTTCAAAAATGCTCAAAAACCCTCAAAGCGATGAAAAACGGCATGCTGTGCAAGAAGGCTATAGGCTAGCGTTTTTCCAGGTTTCGTCATTTTTCTAAAATCCTCAAAAATCCTCAAAATAATAAAATACCGTAAGGCTATAGCATTGCGTTTTTTTTCTTTTTTTTTTTTTTTTTTGAAATTTCAACATTTTTCAAAAATGCTCAAAACGATGAAAAACGGCATGCTGTGCAAGACCGTAAGGCTATAGCCTTGCGTTTTTCCAGGTTTCGTCATTTTTCTAAAATCCTCAAAAATCCTCAAAATGATGAAAAACGGTAAGGCTATAATAGCCTTGCGTTTTAGTGAAAAAATTGACATTTTTCAAAAAATGCTCAAAAAACCTCAAAATGATGAAAAACTGCAAGCTGTGCAAGAGTGTAAGACTATAGCCTTGCGTTTTTGCCTCAAAAATCCTCAAAATGATGAAAAACCGTAAGGCTATAGCCTGGCGTTTTTTTTTTTTTTTTTTTTTTTTTTTTTTCAAAATTTTGACATTTTTTCGGAAATGCTCCAGAATCATCAAAATGATGAAAAACGGCATGCTCTGCAAGAGTGTAAGACTATAGCCTTGCGTTTTTGCCTCAAAATTCACAAAATGATGAACAACCGTAAGGCTATAGCCTTGCATTTTTTATTTATTTTCTTTTTATTTTAATTTCAACATTTTTTTCGAAAATGTTCAAAAATCATCAAAATGCATGCTCTGCAAGACAGTAAGGTGATAGCCTTCCATTTCTGCGAGGTTTCGTCAGTGAGGCTATAGCCTTGCGTTTTTTTTTTTGTTTTGTTTTTTTTTTCAAAATTTCGACATTTTTCTGAAATCCTCAAAATCCTCAAAACGATGAAAATTGGCATGCTGTACAAGACTGTAAGACTCTAGCCTTGCGTTTTTTGACATTTCTCGAAAAATAACGAAATAAACAATGGAAGCAAGCCTTTGGTGTTCCTGACACTTTCTATTTGGCATTTTGTGAGCTCACCAAACAGCCCGCGTGGCTCACTGGATAAAGGTTGTACCTGGAAATTTGTCGGCCCGGGTTCAAGTCCCTGATGTTGTACCGTGTGCATTGTCATCTGATGCATTTAACAGAGAAAAAAACAAGTAATTCTAGTTTTCATTAAAAAAAAACAATACGACTTAATATAGTACCATACTATGTCATCCAAAACCATAAACTATATTATATCTTTAATCACTTTTTACTTTGAAATGTTTTGTAGTTTCTGATTTTTTTTTTTTTACTTAAACGCCCAATGCATTTTCAATGGCAATAGCACAAACTTTATTATGCTATTCCTTTTACATGCTTATACCTAGAAACGCCATTTATGGCTATTAACGTTCATCTTACGGTGGACATATTTGCTTGAAAAGGAATCTTTGAAATGTTTCATCGTTTTAGAAATATAGTGCTTCCAAATTTGAGACTTTTTACAATGGGGTCAATGGGAGCTACAAGAGGGGTAAAAAAAATCACGTTCACCAAAATACTTCATTCACACTTTTTTAGATTCAGCTTACAGTGGAGATACATGCTGGAACGTTTTACTTTGAAATGTTTTGTAGTTTCTGAGTTATTTAACTTAAACGCCCAATGCATCCCAATGGAAAACTTTATTATGTTGTTAGTCCTACATACTAACAGGTAGAAACCCCATTTAAAGCTATTTAGGCTCATCTTACGGTGGACATGGTTGCCTGAAAAGGAATCTTTGAGATGTTGCATCGTTGTAGAAATATAAAGCTTTATAATTTATAATGGGTTCAATTCAATGTTGTTCTAAAAAGAAAGTCCTTGAGTGGGGTTTGAACTCCCAACCTCCTCATAAACACCTATTGTCTAATGCCAAACCCACTGGGCCAAGTGAGACATTTGGGTGTTGTGGGTAAGTCTTCATTTGCCTTTTAGTAGCACCATTTATACAGAAAAATGATATCTATCCCTGATGTTTTTTTTATTTATTCCTATAAAGTATGTTTGCCTGGAAAGGAATCTTTGAAAAGTTTCATCGTTGTAGAAATATAAAGCTTCATAATTGATAATGAGGTGAATTTAATGTCAATCCTAAAAGTAAGCACTTGAGTGGGGTTTGAACTCCCAACCTCCAGATAAAGGCCTGTTGTCTGGAGCCAAACCCACAGAACGAGCTGGGACAGGTGGATGTTGTGGGTCAGTCTTTATTTGTATTTGAGTAGCACCATTTATACAGAAAAATGACTGATCTCTGCTGTTTTTTTTATTTATTCATATAAGTGATGTTGTTTTTCCTAGATTTCGACATTTTTCAAAAGTATTAAAAACGATCACTAACGTCATTTACTATAGCCTGTCGTTTTTCTTTGATTTTTCGAAAATCCTCGATTTTGACATTTTTCAAAAATCCTCAAAAATGATGAAAAACGGCATACTATAGCACGTTTGTCTGAGACCATGTACTATAGCCTGTCATGGCATACTATAGATGTTTGAATGTTATTAACGTTCATCTTAAGGCCTCATACACACAGTTATGTCGCTATGGTGAGCCATAGAGACACACATTGACCAGACCTCCATTTCCCACAATGCCTTGCAGGATTTGGGCGGTGCGAGGAGATGCGCAAGCGGATGTAAACGCCTCAGTGTAGTTTTCTTGCAGAGTTGAGCTGTTTGTGAGCTTGCAGAAATTGTCGGACAGCAGCTCACATTACTGAGCTTTCGGCCGCAGCGGCTCACTCTACCGCAGTCAGGGAGCAGCAGCAGCAGGGCCGGATTTAGCCAGCCCTACTAGGGTGGGCTGGAAGAATGGCAGGGTGGGAAACTCCAAGTTTTTCATATGAAGCAGTGGTTTTCAATCTTTTTGACACCAGGGCCCACTATTAATTCGGCGTTTGAGCCACGGACCACCATTTGGTGACATTTTGGTGTCATTATCTCCACCGTAACTGGTGACTGTCTGTCCGTATGTCTGTCCGTACGCCTGTCTGTTGGTACGTCTGTCCGTTCGTACGTCTGTCCGTGCAACTCCTGTTACGTCACGCTGCGGGTGACGTAACAGGGCAGACATAGGGATGGACGTAGGGACGGACAAATGTAAGGCAGGTGTAGGGACGGACAGGGGGTGAAACATAGTCACCACCTTACGATGGAGACAACCACCTTACGGTGGAGACAACAATTAGCCCCAAGTCTACACAACTAGAGAAGGTAGAACATTAATGGTCAATTCGATCTGTATGTTTGCCTGTTTTGTTTCTGAAATCCAGCCTGGAATCGTGGACAAAACCAAAAGAAATCTTTGGGGGTGAAAATGTCCTTAAATGGTGGTCCGTGGCTCAAATGCTGAATAAATAGTGGGCCCTGGTATGGAAAAGGTTGAGAACCATGGTCATAGAGGAGTGCTGTGGCCATTTCAGAAACACACTGATTGTCATGTTTCTGAATGCGACGGAAGGTCATCACAGGACCACGATCGTCTTCAGGAGGGGCTTTCATGGTGACGTCATGCCACACTTTATAAACGACTGGCCAATTCTATCAAACATAACCACACACAGAAGAGCTGTGTTCTGAAACCACGCACGGAAGAGTTGTGTTCTGAAACCACGCACGGTTGTGCGTGTTGTGTTGTAGTTTGTGTTGTAATTTAACTCTACTTTCCCCAGGCATGAGCGTGGACAACCTATATAGTCATGAATTCGAGAGCCAAAAGAAGGAATTCAGCCAGGAGGACGTCGTCACGGACCGGCCGCTGCTCCGCGATCCAGAGGTGGAGGCAGACTGTGCCCAGTGTGGGTCGTTACTCTCCCTCAGGGATAACAGCAGCATCCCGCTCTCCGCGATCCTTCCCGTATCTTACAGCCTTGCGCAAGCGGAGGAGGAGGAGGATCCGGACGATGCGGACTACGTATTCGAGTCGTGGAGCGCAGAGGAGATCCCCGGGTTTATGGCGGAGTGCTCCCGGTTTGTGGCGGAGGTCACCGGCATCCCCGCGGCGACCGCACGCATTCTCCTCGGCCGTTTCGGCTGGGACAAAGACAGGCTGATGGAGAGGTTTTACGAGGGAGATTCGGACGAGCTTCTCTCCGAGTGTCGTGCCGTAAAGCCCCGCCGGGAGGAGTCTCCTCCACCGGTCGTCACAGAGAAATCGTCAGAGACGTGCGCGATCTGTCTGGATAACCCGGACGGGGCCTTCGAGGGCCTGGGGTGCGGACACGAGTTCTGCACGCCGTGCTGGAGAGATTACGTGACGGCCAAAATCGCCGAGGAGGGAATGGGGCCGACCATCTCCTGTCCCGCTCACGGTTGCGACGTGCTGGTCGACGACGACATGATCACAGGCCTCATCGCAACGGATCTGGAAGTGATGGCGAAGTACCGACGCCTAATTGCCGACGCTTTCGTGGAGAGTAACCGGCTGCTCCGGTGGTGCCCCACGCCCGACTGCCGGCACCTCGTCCGGGTCGAGTACCCGGCCGCCCGGCCCGTGAGGTGCGGCCCCTGCGGCCGGCGGTTCTGCTTCGGCTGCGGGGAGGCGGCGCACACCCCTGTGGAGTGCGCGTGGCGAAGGAAGTGGCTGGAGAGGTACGACGAGGACGGCGAGACCTACGCCTGGATCGCCGAGAAGACCAAGGACTGCCCGGCGTGCCACGTCCCCATCGAGAAGGCCGGCGGCGACAAGGTGATGGTCTGTAGCTGTGGTCACGCGTTCTGCTGGGCGTGCCTGGCTCCGTATGTCAGCAGCCACACCCGGCTCAACTGTGCCCCCAACGAAGATCCGTCCAGGGCTCGCCTGCGGAGGTACGTGTCCTACTACCGGAGCTACGCAGAGGACGCGCGCGGCCTGCGCTTCGAGCGCCAGCTCCGCGCCAGAGTCCGGGCGACGGAGGAAGAGGAGAGGCCGGAGCCCGCCGCCGAAGCCGTCGCCGCTGCCGACGTCGTCCGACGCTTCCTTCGGAGGGCCGTGGAGGTGCTGTGCCAGTGCCACGCCACGCTCACCTGGACCTGCGCCTTCGCTTTCTACCTCGAGGAAAGCAGCAACGACGCCGTCATCTTCGAGGGCAACCTGGCGGACCTGGCCAAAGTCGCCCAGTTCCTGGGGGAACAGCTGGAGTACCTCCTCTCGCTCCAGGTGGACGCCCTAAAGGTGACGACGGGGGAGAAGGTGAAGCTCATCGTCTCCTCCATCTGCCGAGACTTGCTGTACTGCGAGAGCAGGAGGAAGACGCTGTTGCGGCACGCGCACGAAGGATACACCAAAGACCGGTGGGAGTACAGCGAACCCGGCTTGAGGAAAGCGTGAAAAGCGGCGTTGAGAAGAATGTAAGTGTGAAAAGTGGAAGATCTGTTGAAGACTCGAAACGTGGCGTGATGGAAGCGAAATGTTTAGGGTGTGTTTAGTTCCATGCGATTTGAAAATCATCGAGTCGGCCATGATTTCTCCCATTCCATTCATTTCCGATGTGGTTTGGGTCACATGGTTTGAATAGTAAATCTTTACTTTCTGTTTCTGTCAAGATGCAGGAGGGAAGGAAACTGCATAGAACAAGATTTCCTCTTCAAATCATGTGACTTCTTTTGGATGGAATGGATTAGGCAGACTTTTTTTTTCTACCGACCTAAGCAGTGTGTCTGCAGCCTAAGAGTTCACATTTTTTAACGTTTTTAGATATAATGAGGTTTGTTAGTAAAGCTGATCTACGAGCTCACAGTGTTGTGTAACAAACTTTTGTGGGCTAGCATAGTCAGGTCTGTCCCCCAAAAAAACGTGGGAGCCTAAGAGCTCACATTTTTAACGTTTTTAGATATAATGAGGTTTATTATACATCTTGAGCATTATTGCGTATAGGCTAGGATTTAGTATACCGGCTATTTTTTCACTTGCGATTTCTTGTGTGATTTCTTTGCGTAAACGTTTTTTGTTTGTTTTGTTTTGTTTTGTTTTTGTTTAGATGTTACAAATTACTCTTGAGCCTGAGTAATATTACTTTACTAAAGGGGTAATAGGTAATTAATATATTACTCACCTAAGTAATATTGCCCAACACTTATGTTATGTTTATTGTGGATTCCAACTGGGCAAACATTATACTTCCATGCTATAGGAGATGAGTTAGGGAGGTGGCCATTAGTATTAACACACATTAGGCGGGTACGCCTTTTGGTGTTCTAAGCGTTATTAGCATAATTAGCATTACTTAGCATCATTAGCTTACTTACTTAGCATTACTTTGCATTATTAGCCTTACTTAATTTCTAAAATATCAGCACATCCATTGTTCATTATTGACCCCTCCACAGGGAACTATGTTTTTTGTCCATATCACTACATCCAGAAAGTGGTAACATGATAGAGGGGTCAAAAATGAACGAAGTAAGTCTTAATATTTTAGAAAATAAGTCAACTACACAAATGACGTTCGTTTGGTGGATCATTAGTGCATGGCCCCAGTGACCCCCACAAAAGGACCAAAACTACTTAATATTGACCAAAAAAACAGAGCAGAACTCCCACCACCACCTATCCCTTTAAGCCATACAAACACACTCATGACCCTATTACGATTTTCTTAAGTATCCGGTCTTGACATAAGACCTGATAAATAAACTCAAAAAGTGTTTCACATCTGAGCACATACTCCTGATATGTTGACAATTTCTCCAGCAGGGGCAAACTCGATTTTGCTGGCTCTCCAATTTCTGCTATGGGGGTAGGATGTACAGGGAGTATAGCCTAGGTAGTTTTTTACTGGAAAGGAAACAGTATATGTTTTGATGCAATGTGTTGCAGAACACTGCTAAAATTGCAGTCGAAATCCAGCAAAAATATGATATACTATATATAGTTAATTGGTTTCACAGACACACCAGTAATTCAAATTATACTTGCTAAAACAATGGGCCTCCAACACCTAGCGGTGCTTGGACCAATAGTTTCCGACGGAAGAGAGAAAAGGTCATACGGTGTTTCCATCGTTCTGGCGAGGTGCGGCAGGACTGGCATAGCGGCGTAGCGTGAAATGAGCTCATCTGAGCCTAATTGGAGGCTTGCTCAAAGGTTAAGAAAATCTGTCCAAAGAAAAGTGACATTTCGTTTCATTTAAATGGTATTTTCTAAATGTTTATGTTTCTTAATGAGTCTTTAAAGTCAAGCACGTCCTTTGTTTTTTTGCCGTTTGACTTGGACTGAGCGCAATGTGTTTGAGGATGGTGTTTTTGAGCGGTTGATCTTGTGCAGTGTCACTGACGTTGGACTACTGCTTTATCGGAATGTGATTCGGCACCGAAAGGGGAATTTCCCCACAGTGTGTATCAACCCCAGTCTGGCAGCCACTCTCACACTCTGTGTGTGCGCGTGTAAGTGTGTGTGAGTGTGTGTCGTGCGCACATGTGTGTCTGTCTGTCCGTATTGTCTTCAGAGCTAAAATCATGGAAATAGTAATATTTCTCGAAAAAGTAAACAATAGAGGGCACGTTGGCACAGTGAGAAGGTCTTGGGTTCGATTCCCACTAGGTGGCGTGTCGGCTCCTCCGCGTCATCAGTGCCCACACCCAAGGCGAGGTTGGGGAAAAGGCCCTTATGTGTGGAGTTTGCATCTACTCCCCGTGTCCCCTATAGGGTATAGTACCCTCACATGTTCTCCCCGTGTCCCCTAGGGTAGATACCCTCACATGTTCCCCCCGTGTCCCCTAGGGTAGATACCCTCACATGTTCTCCCTGTGTCCTCTAGGGTAGATACCCTCACATGTTCTCCCCATGTCTCCTAGGGTAGATACCCTCACGTGTTGTCATTGTATCCCCTAGGGTAGATACACTCACAAAAACATGCAGTAATCCTGGCTGGGGCGCCTGATGGAGGGGACAGGAACTGGTTGGAATAATGTGTTCCTTCCACGCGGTACGTCCAACCACGGAAACTCCACCCCTGTCAGGTGAAAACAAGGCAGCTTGGACTCCTCATGCATTGAAGGAAGCATGAGGCCAGTCCGCTGCCTCCCCAGGTTGCTGGAGGGTGTGTGAGGGTGTGCAGGATCACATTAACCCATTTAGGCCTGACCTAAGGTTTCTGAAAAACTTTAAATATTTATGTATCAGCATCAAAGCAATTCAAGTCTGGAATACTGTACATACTGTACAGAATCCAAATATGGATTCCCGGCCTGAAAGGGAAGGTAATTGACATTGATGAGAAAAAAGTCAATGTAATATATACAGCATGGGTGCCCAAAAGGTAGATCGTGATCTACCAGTAGATTACACAAGCCGTGCAGGTAGATCACATGACAGTCCCCCCAGCACTTGTTGGACCCTTATAGATCTGTAACTACTGAGAGCGTTAAAATTAAACCAAATGGACCCTTACGGGTCCAGTTGATTTCATTTTACACTCTCAAGAGTTAAATTATATTTAAACATCTGAATTACATAATTTCAAAAGTCTACACAATTAGAAAATGGAGAATAAGTGTTATTTTGACCAACTTTTTGCCAGTTCACTTTCCCAATTGTGGACAAAAACGTGTAAGTTATTAGCTTTGGGTGCAAGAGACTAAACTCAACATCACGAACTGTCAACTCAAACCTCAAATACTGTTTTCAAACGTCAGTAGTAGCATATACATATACTTCCAATTCTCCCCTCCATTGTTCATCATACGTGCATTATACTATAACAGTAAGTAACACCATCACCACTATTTCAAAGTCAAACTTTCTTGGGGGCCTTGAAATGGATTTTTTTATGTATAGATCTTGCTGAGACGGTCCTTTTGAAAGTAGCTCTCAAGTCAAGAAAGTGTGGGCACCCCTGATATACAGTATATACTGTATTTAATAGTGTCTGTAGCTGTGTTTCTGTTTCCGTATCGCCTTCACGGATGTTGTTTTTCTCCTCCATTCAGGGGGAGCAGCTAATCCCCGTCCTTCACGGAGGGAGGTCCGTGCAAGATGAATGTCCTCCTCCTCCGCACACGCACACGCACACGCACACGCACACACACACACACACACACACACACACACACACACACACACACACACACACACACACACAACCTTTTAGCCGTTTTTTTAATCCATCTATACACACAGTCCACAAAGCTTAGAATAATCAGACCGGGGTTGGGGGGGGCTGGGGGGGGGGGGGGGGGGCATTCACCTTGCTATAGCAGTGATGGAGCAATGGGGGCAGGGGGGTGGGGGGGGTTACTTTTCCTAGAAATATGACTCTGTTTTCTGTGGGAAAGGAGGAGGGTGGGCGAAAGCACCTGCTGTTTATCTTTTTATCGTGTTCCGCCGGGGACGAAACCATGGTGAAGAACAGGGCCGGATCTAGGCATGGGCATGGGGGGGGGGGGGGGTCTCTAGATTCCGTCTCGAAATCCCACAAATCATTACACAGAATCTCCATGTGCTCAAGATGTCCTATTCCATCGAAATTGTCTATAATTGTTTGCAGGATTGGCTTGTTTTTTTTTTTTTTTTAACAAAAAACATCAAATTATGAACATGTTGTGCAATTTACGTGAAATCTTTATTCTCTATAATTGCACTTTCGTACTCGGCGGACTATATAGTATCAGTATACTATTAAAATATGATGTGTGAAAAAAAAAGTTTGGAGTTACAGAAATATTCGCAGTAGAATAAAGACAACCCGCGGCCATGTTAACTGTTGGAACGCCGACGTTGCAGCGACGTTGGGACGGAGACCTCAAGGGTGAAATGTAGAAAACGGGACATCTGTGACAATAATCAAGATTGATGCCCAATGTGTTTTGGTGTGGAATTCTCTTTTAATACAGTCGTGGCTGGAAACAATAGCACAGCTGTCAACGTTGGCGAACATCTGGCTTTTAACCTGGAAAATGACATAAACTGGGGAGACAGCACGTTGGCCCGCAACCTGGTTCCATAACAGTAATGTCCTGGGCTGATCTGATTAGTTCTGAAGTTACACATTCTGTTTATCTTGTTTTACGCCCATTTCTATCTACAGTATTTGATGACTCTGTATGTGTGTCTGCCTTCTGTCTTTTCTGACTTCAATTATGTTTAACGCTGAAAGTCAATGCGGAGGAAGTTGAAGAGGAGTTGAATTTGGGGAGCAGGTTAAAATGGTATGGGTTTTTTCTGTTACAGGATTTTATTAGGCAAGTAAAGCATCAATAATAACATCAGTTGTTGCAAAAAAAAATGGGTTGTTTTCATGCCATCATGTTTGGTGGGGCAGTCTGGGCATGTATGGGGGACATTGCCCCCCCCCATGCCCTTGCCTAGATCAGGCCCTGACACACTGCTGACATCCTAGACGTGGGTTTAGCTTTTAGGCTCTGCCCCTATTGACTGCCATTACAAATTAGAGGTAAATATAAAAAAGTACATGCAAAATCCACATACTGTATGGAGCTGATGTTCAGAGTAGACTTTTCGAAAATGATTCATATAAAGACGATTACGTCAAACTCGGACAACTCGGGTCGTGACAAATCATGACAACACATACACATGGTTTTGGGACAATCATTTAATTTCTAAGAAGAAAAACGCAACACAAAGTTTTCTATCTTGTTTTTTTTCTCCCTCTCTCTGTCTCACAAAAAATGTGGTGTTTTAGCACCAAAAGTACGTTTGACACCCTAAAAAAGTCTGGAGGGCTTTCTACATCAAACTGATCATATAAAGGGCAACATTTATATAATAAATTGGATTTTAAATTCACGGTGGCCGCTAAAATAAGAACTATAACTAAGGTTTCCTACTGGCAGTGTTCTCCATGCTTGTATATTGGAGCTGATAAAAGCCTCCTGCACATTCGTACCGGAGGGAAAAACTATCAAAGGGTTTTTGTTTATAACAAACAAAAAAGCTATTGATAGCATTTGGTTTGTTACTAAACTACATGCATCCCTATCATAATGTTGCATGAACTCCCATGAACTTTCAGGTGTATGTAGGTGAATGCCCTGACTGCCCCACCAAACGTGATGAGATGCAAAACAACCCAAATTTCAAAGATATTTCAAATTAAAGTGCTTATATTCAAAACTAACTACTGCTACTAACTAACTACAGTTTTGACACCACTAAACTGCATTTCATCATTAAAAACAGAAAACTCTCTGAGTCAGACCTTTAGCTTTATGCATGCTGCGTGTCTGTTGCAACTTCAACAACAACTGATGTTATTATTGATGCTTTACTTGACTACTGTAACAAAAAATGGTATGGGTGCGACTTCATCGCTCGTGGCGCGAAGCGACACGGGCGATGAAGCCGCCCCCATACCATTTTCTCCTGCCCCCCCCAATTGGGTAATGTACATCCGGGCCTGCTTTGCGCTATATTGTTTGATGCTTCTCCTTCGAACGCTATTGACAGCGTTTTGTCTGTTACTAAACTGCATGCATCCCTATTGTTATACATCATAATGTCACATGGTGTCTCTGTGGTGGATGTCTAATACCAGACGGCTCAACTGACGGCGTGACTGTAATGATAGTAATTAATTAAATAAAAAAAACCTTTATAAAATGGTGGGTGATGATGAGATGACCTTTCATTGTATTTCCTGAGCTCTGTGACGCACACACCGTGCAGGAGGCTACGTCTGTGTGACGTCTGTGCACGTGGCCAATCGCAACCACTGAGCCCATTCGTGCAGAATGTTGTGTCTGTGAATCGGTGAATGCAATGCACTATGTACGCATGGCTGGATCTAGGCATGGGCATGGGGGGGTATTGCCTCCCTAAATTCCCTGACTGCCTCACCAAATATGATTGCATGCAAACAAGCCACATTTTAAAGATATTTCAAATTTGAGTGCTTACAGTACATTTAAAATGATTTGAAACACTACTACTGCTACTAAGTTGCTACAATTGTGTCACCACTAAACCAACAGCATTTCATCATTGAAAACAGAAAACTCTCTGAGTCAGACCTTTAGCTTTATGCATGTGTAGTATTACGCGGAAGCGGGGATCGAACCCGGGACTCCCACTCGCCAGTCCAACGCACAACAAGTCGCGCCAATAAGGCTGAGCCCGATTGGCGGGGTTGTTGTCGCTGGCTCATGGCTGGGTGCTACATTCACCCCCTTGATCTTTTGGAGCGCGTCCTCGCGCTTCACACTTCACACCACGGACCCCCGTACGTGATGTCCCTCATGCGGACCCGCAAGGACGTATACGGGTATATTGGGGATAACACCCGCACTCCAAATCCTGCCGACTACGCCAGATTGTAGTATTACGCGGAAGCGGGGATCGAACCCGGGACTCCCACTCGCCAGTCCAACGCACAACAAGTCGCGCCAATAAGGCTGAGCCCGATTGGCGGGGTTGTTGTCGCTGGCTCATGGCTGGGTGCTACACATGCTGCGTGTCTGTTACAACTTCAACAACAACTGATGTTATTATTGATGCTTTACTTGCCTAATATAAGTACTGTAACCGAAAATGGTATGGGTCCTATACCATTTTCGCTTTTTTGATTGCTGTGAACTTTTATCTGAGGACTTGTTCTAGATGATGTAACTAAAGCATGTTTCAAAATTGGTACGGCTGAGAATGGCGTATGTTGCTTTACTCAGAGTTCAATGAATGAACCTTGAAAACCTATTCAGCGGTGGAGAGCTTTAGGAGAGCAGTAGTCTACCAGTGTCAGAAGTTATAAGCATATCGATTACATTCAGGGCTCGTGAACTCGATACTTCTGCATTCCGCAATCTGGGTCAGGTTGTCAGATAAGCATTTCACCTATTTTCAAATGTTTACTGTTGTAATGTTATTAATACTCTACGTACCTTTTGAGGTGACTCTCGAGCTCCTCTGGTTTCGCGTCAGTTTTCTGTATGATGCCTGATGACAAGCTGGATATTCTGGTTTTGACGTTGGAGCTTATAGTTTCCCATATGTCATGGAACCATCACATTGACCTACTTGTGCACAAGTGCTGCTATTAACCCTTTCTGAGTAAAAAAAAAAGAATCAAAGATTTGCACCACATTTTCACCATTTTCACCGACCCTGTTGATAACATGGGCAAGCCTTGTGTTCCCTTTATTATTGCATTTGTTGATGTTTTTCCTTGTATACAGTATTTCCTGTAGCATTTCTATGAAACATGTTTATATTTCTGTTTATAGTATAGTAAAGGTGTCAAATGATGCACCATAGCTATCAGACCCTTGAAATCGCATCAGGGACACATCACAAACTCAATAGTCAGTCAATCATACACACACGCATGCTCACGCGCACGCACACAGAACACACACAGAACACACACAGAACACACACACACACACACACACACACACACACACACACACACACACACACACACACACACACACACACACACACACACACACACACACACACACACACACACACACACACGGCCAGTCAAGGTTAAGAGTGGTTTTCAACCATTATCGTTCTGTTTTTGAGCCACAGACGACCATTTATTTATTTAGCTGGACTAAAACAGCTTATACTCCTTCTTGGTCATATTTTTTCCGACAGATTTTGCCTGATCCATAACAAGTGAGTTGAGTTTGATCGCCATTATGACAGTCATTATCATAAATAACTCAAATCAGGCAGTAATGTCGCAGCAATTTCTGGTTATGATCAGCGATGGACATATATTACGGACCACGCGCGTGCATGTGGGAGCGTGCACCAGGCGATTTTGATCATTTCTGAGTGAGTACATCCTGCCGTTAGCGATCGTGCAAAAAAATGGTGATCGGATAAAAATGTTTTATTGTAGACAAATCAATTTACACGTCATAAGTATCAATGGCCACGTCACTGGTAGGCTTGCCAAAAAAAAAATGATGAAACCATGAAATGAAACCAAATGGACCCAAATGGAATGAAGGGTCCATTTGGTTACCAAGGGTCCACTTGGACCACCTGTTGAACACCCCTGTTCTAGCGACATCTAAAAAAAAGTCACTTCTGATCATTGTGATGACATCATCATCAGGCGACTCATCGATGACTTTGGCCTCGGCTGGCGGGCGGTCCCCGTCGACTTGCAGGCCTCGCGGAGGTGCCTGCCGAGATTGCCTGACAAAGTAAAGCTCTTCCCACACGGTCGGCAACGGAAGGGTCTTTCTCCGGTGTGCACGCGCTGATGCACCTTCAACGCATGCTTCCGACTGAAGCCTTTGTCACACCGTTGACAACGAAAGGGTCTTTCTCCGCCGGTGTGGATGCGCAGGTGCGCCATGAGGTGCCCCGACTGACTAAAACACCTGCCACACCACTTACAAGCGAACGGCTTCTCTCCTGTGTGGGTACGAAGGTGTACCGTCAGGTCACCCATCTGACAGAAACCCTTATCGCAAAGTTGACAGTGAAAGGGCCTCTCTCCGGTGTGAATCCGCTGGTGTGACTTGAGCGAGCTTAGCCTTGCAAAACGCTTCTCACACTCTTGACAACCAAAGGGTTTTTCTCCGGTGTGGACGCTCTGATGCTGATTCAACACTCCTTTCCGACTGAATCTCTTACCACACACCTTACAGGTGTGAGTTTTCAGTCGGGTATTAGTTGGCAGATGTGTCTTGTGTCCCGGTGGACTCAACGTCTCGGTAAACCGTTGATGAGTGTATAATCTCGGTTTGTCTGTGTCTCCCTGAGATTGAGATTGAGAGTCATTCCTGGAGTGGTGGCTCATCATCAGTTCTTCATCTATATCCATACTGCGGTGTGTTGTAGGTTCTGCTAGGGAATGAATGGGACAGTAGTTGCAATCACTGCTATTATGGTCTCGGTCTCTTCGTGGACACTGGGGGCCTATGAATCCTTTCTTTGACTCCCTGTACTTCTCTATCTGTTCATTTGAACGCGCTGAGAGAAGCCACTCAATACTTTATAGTCTCTGTGGGACATTCTGCTCTATGACTACTTTTTGTACTTTTGGTACTTTTATTACCGTCATTGGCACACATATCCGGCAATTACACAATGTTGCGCTTTGTCATTGCTCGCCATTCCCATAGATAGGAGATGTATACAGCTATACAGCATTTTATGGTACATGGAATTGGGGCGATGGATGTGTGTGGACTAGAATCCGACACAACGTGGACAGAGGAAGTTTACAACATTTCCACAGGGTTTAAAGCAATATGAAAGAAGTAAGATTAGTTATCTCAGGCATACAGTGGTAAGCACTTGAGGACAGGATTCCTCAGGACAGGATTTGTATTGGTCTAAATCAGGTGAAATTGTGGGCCAGATTTGACTAGGGCCAGTGGCGTGCACAGAGAGTTTCAAGGGCAGGTGCTCAAATGTAACCAGGAGGGCATTCTAGCCGGGCGGAAAAAAAATTGAGTTTTGGGGGGTTAAAAACGCATAGAAAACAGCATCTCAGCATCTACAAGTACAACTATACAAACACATTAGGCTACTGCTATATAAAATGGTTTGAAGAAAATAATGGCTTCTTCTCCAATGACTGTTCTTAAAAACTGAATTTCAAGCTCCTGTCCCTTAGAATGAAAGCAGATCCCCTTCCCTTTAAAACAGGCCATGACTCTTGTGGACAACAGCGCCATCTTCTGACACAAAGTGGTAGTGTTGCAAGCCTACTGCACTGGACTGGACTCGAATGCCCCTCCTAGTAGAAGAGTGGTGAGTGGCACTCATCACTCTTCTACTAGGAGGGGCATTCGAGCCAACTCTAGTAGCAGAGTTGCGACATTGAGGGGCCATAAAAAAGCGCACAAGCGCTGTTTTCTCAAATGTACATTTTTTTGCTCTTTTAAAAAGGGCATGTTGGTCCAGAGAGGGCCACTAGGGGGTGCTCAACCCCCCCTTGATGTCTATCTATGCACGCCTATGACTAGGACTCTTGGATTGCCTTTTTACAGACACAATCAAGACGTCACTAATTTGTTCGTCCCGGTCCTGACCGTGTTAGCTCTGCTCCCAGTTCAGATTGGTCGAATGTTTTTGCCTGTGATGTGTACAGACATGGATGCCCGGACATTGCTTGTTTTTCAGCATTGAGAACACCACTTTCGTTCGGATGAACCGACCTATTTGTGCGCTCTGCGTGTGCCAAACCTGGAACACCTGCGCAAACTGCGGCAACTCCTGAGCAAAGTGGTGTTGTTATTTCTCATAGCAGGGTGACAGTTTGTGGTCGAGGTCGGCCAGCTCTGAACTCAGCTGATATAATGTGAAAAAACACATTAGTGAGAAAGCCCTTAGTGTTTGGAAACGGTCGAAAAAGAAAACACCTTCACTCAATCACGGATTATTTGTAATAGAAAATCTCAAAAGGTATGACATCTCCCCAGACTCAGGTTAGCTGTACCAAGCGTCTGTATGGCTTAACATCTCAGGTCTACCTTCATGGATACGCAAACAGAAGCCATGATGACCTGGACTTCCCAATGCAGAGCAACGACCAGATCGTCTCAGCCGCCTGTCAGACGACAGACAGCTCTCTAAACGGCCAAGAACAGGAAGACACAAACCAACCGAGATCGTTCCGTCATCGAGAGCTTACCAAGACTACTGTAACTGAGCCAGGAGAAGTGAAGAGTCACCGGACGACTTGCACAGGAAGGAGATGCCACGTCTGTGAATATTGTGGAAAGAGCTGCAGTCGTTCGAGCGAACTGGAGAAGCACCGCGCATCCACACAGGAGAAAAACCCTTCTCTTGTCATGAATGTGACAAAAGCTTCTGTCAAGCAGGTGCTCTGAAACAACACCGGCTCATCCACGCAGGAGAGAAACATTTCCACTGTAAGGAATGTGGCAAGAGCTTCAATGGTCTATGGAATTTGAAACTACACCTGCGAATTCACACCGGAGAGAAAGCCTACTGTTGCAGGTATTGCTGCAAGAGCTTCAACTGGTCAAAGAACTTGAACAGGCACCTGTGCATCCACACAGGACAAAGACCTTACATCTGTAAAACGTGTAGCAAGACTTTCACTCAGTCAAGAGACCTGAAGCGGCATTGGCGCATCCACACTGGACAACAACCCCAAAGTGGATTCCTGAGTGTCAGATTTGACAGGCAAGCCAGTCAGCCATTCACTGCCAGCACTCAGCAGAAGAATGCGTATTTTGAATAGTGTGCACTAGTGATAGCCCCAGAGGTGTATTGGGCCCATCCACTGTAGCCTGGCCCTGCCCGCCCCAGCTACGTCATCACAACGAATTGTGCTTCCATCTGGGTCTGGTGTCTCCACCCGTTGACTCTCATTACAAAGAACTCACTCGCCGAGTTGTTGATTTTCAAAGTTGGAGACCAATCAAATGGCTGCGTTTGAGTAATCCCACCTCACGTCTCCTGATTGCGCTCCTGATTGGTGCGCTGATGGCTAGTGATTGGTTAGAGCAATCTGTCTGTCAAACAGACAACCTACGTCACGGTAAAGAGATTCCAATCAGAGTCCCAGACTCTCCTTTGTGGAGAGTTTGGCAGGAGCCAGGCAACATCCGTCCAGCTTTGAGGTCAAACAAATCATGTTTGCTGTTGGTCCTGCGAAGGTTTGGTGAGACCTCAGGCTTTGACCTGCAAACAAATGTAATCTAAAATATGTAGGGGAAACCAGGACCACAATAGCAGACAGAGTTAACCAGCATAAATATAACTTAAAAAGCGCCAAGGAGATATCGCTAATAGTACAGCATTTTATTGGACATGGAATTGGGGCGATGGATGTGTGTGGACTAGAATCCGACACAACGTGGACAGAGGGGGAGAGGAAGTTTGCAGAAAAACAGTAGTTTTTAAAACTCAATACAACATTTCCACAGGGTTTAAAGCAATATGAAAGATAAGTAAGATTAGTTTCTCTCTCCTTCGTGGAGAGTTTGGCAGGAGCCAGGCAACATCCACTGCGGTGTGCAGTTCTTTTCTCGCGTAAGCGATTGGTGCACGGTTGTCGGCCGTCCCTCGAAGTAACTGATTGGCCGTTTTCAGGTTGATGACGTAATGGAGACGTAAGTAAAAGAGCTTTATAGGTAATGCCATGGGTATTAGCTCACCCCGCTCACACACAAGTAGGCCATGGCCTACTTGCAACAAGACAGTATACAAAGCCACAGAGCTAAACGGACCTCACTAACCTACACAGCCAAGCATCCATTAATATGACTAGGGAAGGTCCTGCATAGAAGAAGCCCCAATGTTTTTTTTTGCTATGGCAACATCTTTTTTGTTCCATTAAAAATAACAATATTCCGCATATCACTTAGACAACCTGCAAGACTATTTAAAAAAAAGAAAAAAAAATACACCCATGTGAAGTGAGTGGTGCAACTACACCGCTCACTTCACACCCATATGTTGTGTAACCATCACATTGACCTACTTGTGCACCAGTGCTGCTATTAACCCTTTCTGGGTAAAAAAAATATTCAAAGATTCATGCCACATTTTCACCATTTTTCAAAAATGTCAGATCTAGAAGCTCAAAGTGCGCTACTCAGTGGCGCGCTTTGAGTATTGTTAATAATGGTAATAATGATGGTATTGGTAATAATGCTAATAATGCTAACTAATGCTAATGATGCTAAGTAATGCTAATAATGCTAATAACATTTAGAACACCAAAACGTGTTCCTTCCAAAAATGGCTTAACTAAATTTGCACAGGTAGGCCTACTGCTACTAAACCGGAATACATACAATCCATACATTTGTGTTCTGGGATAAAAGCTGTAACACAACGGTTACACTACACCGGGTGTAACACTGTTTTTGTTCGCCACTTTGCTCGAGCGCTGTGTCTGACATCATGAATAGGCCAATGTAGAAGTCAATATTTAGGCATAGCTGACTTCGCTGCTTTCCCTGCTGTTCCTGTGTACTTGGACAACGTATGAGACTAGAGACTAGTATACTGTATTACAACTGCCGTTCTCCTTTTGGACCATATACCAACCTTGAAGCGTACTTTAGTCATGTCACCATCACCATAGCTTAGTTTGAATACCAGCCAATCCCTGAGTGGCCAAAGAACCTTCTACAGCAGACAGACTGCCAGACAAGACAGGGCAGTCATGAATATATCAGGTACTCACTCCTCTTCCTCCTGAATGCACTTCTCTGCTCTCTAGAGGTCTTATCTACAAAGAATATTGGACACACATTCATTTATAACTATTGTGAAAGTTTGATTTTCATTTCTAATTTGTAGACAATGGCCTATAGAACAGTGTTGCCAACTTGGCGCATTTCTCTCCTGGCAGAAAATCTAATGCTTTTTTGCTGGTGAGTTGGGGCGAAATTGGTTGACAGGCGCCAGAGATAAAACCCTTGTTTTTCACCATTTATCCTCCTATGACATCATCCTCCTCCTACTGTATATCCTACCTAGAAAGGACCATTGGTAACCAAATGGACCCTTATAGATCTGTAACTCTTGAGATAGTAAAATGACATTGAGATCATAAAATGACCAAATGTACCCATTTGGTTTCATTTTACGCTCAAAAGAGTCAAATTATATTTAATTGATTGTCAAGAATCTACACTTTTAGAAAATGTAGAAGAATTGCTATTTTGACCAACATTTTGACAGGTAGCCTATCTGTCCAAAATTAGTCCGAGAGGCTAAACTCAATGGTGGTCTGTGGCTAAAATGGTATGAAAATGGTTGAAAACGCATTCTAGTGCATTTTGGAAGTGTCACTAGTGCATTTTGGATTTTGGCAGTTGGCAACACTGCTATAGAACAATTTTAGTTCCACAGTCCACAGTCCACTCTGCTAGTTCGAGTGGCTAGTCTACTCGAACAAATATTTTATTTCTTGGTGGGAAGACAACTGTTGTTAAAGGATCTTTTTGTCCAACCCTGCTGATAACAAGGGCACTAGCCTTGTGTTCCCTTTATTATTGCATTTGTTGTTTTTCCTTGTATATTTCCTGTAGCATTTCTATGAAACATGTTTATATTTCTGTTTATAGTATAGTAAATGTGTCAAATGATGCACCATAGCTATCAGACCCTTGAAATCGCATCAGGGACACATCACAAACTCAATAGTCAGTCAATCATACACACACGCACGCACACGCACACACACAGAACACACACAGAACACACACACACACACACACACACACACACACACACACACACACACACACACACACACACACACACACACACACACACACACACACACACACACACAGCACACACACACACACGGCCAGTCAAGGTTAAGAGTGTGGTTTTCAACCATTATCGTTCTGTTTTTGAGCCACAGACGACCATTTGATGAGATTTAGCTGGACTAAAACAGCTTATACTCCTTCTTGGTCATATTTTTTCCGGCAGATTTTGCCTGATCCATAACAAGTGAGTTGAGTTTGATCGTTATTATCATAAACAGGCCGTAATGTCGCAGCAATTTCTGGGTTATGATCAGCGATGGACATACAGACCACGCGCGTGCACGTAGGAGCGTGCACCAAGCGATTTTGATCATTTCTGAGTGAGTACAGCCTGCCGTTAGGCGATCGTGCAAAAAAATGGTGATCGGCTAAAAATATGTTTTATTGTAGACAAATCAATTTACACGTCAAGTATCAATAGCCACGTCACTGGTAGGCTCGCCAAAACAAAACAAAAAAACAATAAATCAATTAGTAGCGAAACAGTTAATATATTTAACTCTGAAATGAAACCAAATGGACTCATGAGGGTGCATTTGGTTTCACCATAACACTCTCAAGAGTTACAGCGCTACCGGTATAAGGGTCCATTTGGTTACCAAGGGTCCATTTGGACCACCTGTTGAACACCTCTGTTCTAGCGACATCTAAAAAAAAGTCACTTCTGATCATTGTGATGACATCATCATCAGGCGACTCATCGATGACTTTGGCCTCGGCTGGCGGGCGGTCCCCGTCGACTTGCAGGCCTCGCGGAGGTGCCTGCCGAGATTGCCTAACAAATAAAACTCTTCCCACACGGTCAGCAACGGAAGGGTCTTTCTCCGGTGTGCACGCGCTGATGCACATTCAACGCATGCTTCCGACTGAAGCCTTTGTCACACCGTTGACAACGGAAGGGTCTTTCTCCACCGGTGTGGATGCGCAGGTGCGCCATGAGGTGCCCCGACTGACTAAAACACCTGCCGCATCACTTACAAGCGAACGGCTTCTCTCCTGTGTGGGTACGAAGTGTACCGTCAGGTCACCCATCTGACAGAAACCCTTATCGCAAAGTTGACAGTGAAAGGGCCTCTCTCCGGTGTGAATCCGCTGGTGTGACTTGAGCGAGCTTAGCCTTGTAAAACGCTTCTCACACTCTTGATGACAACCAAAGGGTTTTTCTCCGGTGTGGACGCCCTGATGCTGATTCAACACTCCTTTCCGACTGAATCTCTTACCACACACCTTACAGGTGTGAGTTTTCAGTCGGGCATTAGTTGGCAGATGTGTCTTGTGTCCCGGTGGACTCAACGTCTCGGTAAACCGTTGACGAGTGTATAATCTCGGTTTGTCTGTGTCTCCCTGAGATTGAGATTGAGAGTCATTCCTGGAGTGGTGGCTCATCATCAGTTCTTCATCTATATCCATACTGCGGTGTGTTGTAGGTTCTGCTAGGAATGGGACAGTAGTTGCAATCACTGCTATTATGGTCTCGGTCTCTTCGTGGACACTGGGGGCCTATGAATCCTTTCTTTGACTCGCTGTACTTCTCTGTCTGTTCATTTGAACACGCTGAGAGAAGCCACTCAATACTTCTAGTCTCTGGAATGATTTTCGTTGATTTTTGAATACTAACACTGAGCAGAGCTCTGATCTGACCTCACTCATGACACAAGCAGTTGCCGTGCATGCCTGACTACACTGATGTGCACGTGCAGGCCATATGGCCCCTCCATTTTTGGGCAAGATGCGCCACATTGTGAACTTGTAGATTGGTTATTTTCATCTATTTATATTTAAAGGTAGGGTAAGTGATTTGAAATTCATCGTGTAGTACCAGCCTGGTGCACTAGGGGCCCCCAACAGTAGCTACACTATGTGAACCTGCTGCTCGATCCTGATTGGAGGAGAATTCACCCACCACCTGGGGAACTTTTATTAGCTCCTCTGCTAACGTGGGGGAGGGGGAAACTCCATATATGCTTTCCACACCTTATAATAGAGCATTTCAACAGAAAAAAAATATTTTTTGGGTGATATCTGACAAAAGTGAAATCACTTCCCCTACCTTTAAAGTGGGACATTCTGCTCTATGACTACTTTTTACTTTTGGTACTTTTATTACCGTCATTGGCACACATATCCGGCAATTACACAATGTTGCGCTTTGTCATTGCTCGTCATTCCCATAGATAGGAGATGTATACAGCTATACAGCATTTTATGGTACATGGAATTGGGGCGATGGATGTGTGTGGACTAGAATCCGACACAACGTGGACAGAGGGGTAGAGGAAGTTTCCATCATTTCCACAGGGTTTAAAAGGATCCCTGTCTAATAAGATAAACATCATTTAAAACATTATACTTTCACTATATAACTAGAATAAACAAATAAAAACACCATTGGCATCTTATTTCTTTCACAAATAGAGAATACTTCACTCAACCGGAACTGCTCCTGGCGCAGGATGATGATGTCACGTGTGTTCTAGCTCTATGGAATATATGGATGAACATGCTCATGTGACATCATCCTGTGACCGGAACACCTCCTATTGAGTGAAAGATTCTCTATTTATGAAAGAAATAAAGTATTGAAGGTGTTTTTATGACGTCACCGCCCCGGTTCCGGAAGTCTTTTCCCCATTCATTTTTCTCATAGACTTTTCGAAAATAATTTATATCAAGACGATTACGCCGCGGCCAAAGCCAACTCAGGTCGTGACAAATCATGACAACAAACACAATATCGTCATATAATATATAATTGGTAAGAAGTAGAAAACGGCATGATACAAGACTTTTTGTTTCGTTTTTCATCTTAGAAATTATTTTATTGTCCCAAAAGTTTGTGTGTGTCATCATGATTCGTCACGACTCGAGTTGGCTTTGCCCGCCGCGTAATCGTCTTGATATAAATTATTTTCGAAAAGTCTATGAGAAAAATGAATTGGGAAAAGACTTCCGGAACAGGGGCGGTGACGTCACTGCGCATCTCTATTGTGGGCCAGATTTGACTAGGACTCTTGGATTGCCTTTTTACGGACACTCAAGACGTCACTAATTTGTTCATCCTGGTCCTGACTAAAGATCTCAACGGGCCTGAAAATGAAGGCCCGGCCCTACCCGGCCCTAACAGTTCAGGCCCTAGGCCCTACCCGGCCCTACTAAATGGAATAGATTTTAGGCCCTACCCGGCCCTAAACTGTCGAGTTTGGGCAAAATTTGAGAATTCGCCACAGATTAAAATTGAAATGGCAATCAGCACCATCTTCATAATAGGTAAATACAGAAAATAACTATTATTCTTACTATATTAAAATAATTAAATATATATTATTTTTTCATGGGGCCCGAGGCCCTACCCGGCCCTATTGATTAGGATAGATTTTCGGCCCTACCCGGCCCTAAATGTCGGGTCGGGCCTGTTCGGGTTCGGTCCTGGTCGGGTTCGGGCAGAGTTTGAGAACTCTAGTCCTGACCGTGTTGCTGGGTTAGCTCTGCTCCCAGTTCTGATTGGACGATGTTTTTACCTGTGACGTATACAGTCACGGATGCCCGGGCATTGCTTGTTTGCAGCATAGAGGACACCACTTTCGTTCGGATGAACCAAACTATTTGTGCGCTCTGCGTGTGCCAAACCTGGAACACATACGGAAACTGCAGCATCTCCTGAGCAAAGTGGTGTTGTTATTTCTCATAGCAGGGTGACAGTTTGTGGTTGAGGTCGGCCAGCTCTGGACTCTGAGCTGATATAATGTGAAAAAACACATTAGTGAGAAAGCCCTTAGTGTTTGGAAACGGTCGAAAAAGAAAACACCTTCACTCAATCACGGATTATTTGTAATAGAAAATCTCAAAAGGTATGACATCTCCCCAGACTCAGGTTAGCTGTACCAAGCGTCTGTATGGCTTAACATCTCAGGTCTACCTTCATGGATACGCAAACAGAAGCCATGATGACCTGGACTTCCCAATGCAGAGCAACGACCAGATCGTCTCAGCCGCCTGTCAGACGACAGACAGCTCTCTAAACGGCCAAGAACAGGAAGACACAAACCAACCGAGATCGTTCCGTCATCGAGAGCTTACCAAGACTACTGTAACTGAGCCAGGAGAAGTGAAGAGTCACCGGACGACTTGCACAGGAAGGAGATGCCACGTCTGTGAATATTGTGGAAAGAGCTGCAGTCGTTCGAGCGAACTGGAGAAGCACCGGCGCATCCACACAGGAGAAAAACCCTTCTCTTGTCATGAATGTGACAAAAGCTTCTGTCAAGCAGGTGCTCTGAAACAACACCGGCTCATCCACGCAGGAGAGAAACATTTCCACTGTAAGGAATGTGGCAAGAGCTTCAATGGTCTATGGAATTTGAAACTACACCTGCGAATCCACACCGGAGAGAAAGCCTACTGTTGCAGGTATTGCTGCAAGAGCTTCAACTGGTCAAAGAACTTGAACAGGCACCTGTGCATCCACACAGGACAAAGACCTTACATCTGTAAAACGTGTAGCAAGACTTTCACTCAGTCAAGAGACCTGAAGCGGCATTGGCGCATCCACACTGGACAACAACCCAAAGTGGATTCCTGAGTGTCAGATTTGACAGGCAAGCCAGTCAGCCATTCACTGCCAGCACTCAGCAGAAGAATGCGTATTTTGAATAGTGTGCACTAGTGATAGCCCCAGAGGTGTATTGGGCCCATCCACTGTAGCCTGGCCCTGCCCGCCCCAGCTACGTCATCACAACGAATTGTGCTTCCATCTGGGTCTGGTGTCTCCACCCGTTGACTCTCATTACAAAGAACTCACTCGCCCAGTTGTTGATTTTCAAAGTTGGAGACCAATCAAATGGCTGCGTTTGAGTAATCCCACCTCACGTCTCCTGATTGGTGCGCTGATGGCTAGTGATTGGTTAGAGGAATCTGTCTGTCAAACAGACAACCTACGTCACGGTAAAGAGATTCCAATCAGAGTCCCAGACTCTCCTTTGTGGAGAGTTTGGCAGGAGCCAGGCAACATCCGTCCAGCTTTGAGGTCAAACAAATCATGTTTGCTGTTGGTCCTGCGAAGGTTTGGTGAGACCTCAGGCTTTGACCTGCAAACAAATGCAGATTTCCCCTACAAATATGTAGGGGAAACCAGGACCACAATAGCAGACAGAGTTAACCAGCATAAATATAACTTAAAAAGCGCCAAGGAGATATCGCTAATAGTACAGCATTTTATTGGACATGGAATTGGGGCGATGGATGTGTGTGGACTAGAATCCGACACAACGTGGACAGAGGGGGAGAGGAAGTTTGCAGAAAAACAGTAGTTTTTAAAACTCAATACAACATTTCCACAGGGTTTAAAGCAATATGAAAGATAAGTAAGATTAGTTTCTCTCTCCTTCGTGGAGAGTTTGGCAGGAGCCAGGCAACATCCACTGCGGTGTGCAGTTCTTTTCTCGCGTAAGCGATTGGTGCACGGTTGTCGGCCGTCCCTCGAAGTAACTGATTGGCCGTTTTCAGGTTGATGACGTAATGGAGACGTAAGTAAAAGAGCTTTATAGGTAATGCCATGGGTATTAGCTCACCCCGCTCACACAGTAGGCCATGGCCTACTTGCAACAAGACAGTATACAAAGCCACAGAGCTAAACGGACCTCACTAACCTACACAGCCAAGCATCCATTAATATGACTAGGGAAGGTCCTGCATAGAAGAAGCCCCAATGTTTTTTTTTGCTATGGCAACATCTTTTTTGTTCCATTAAAAATAACAATATTCCGCATATCACTTAGACAACCTGCAAGACTATTTAAAAAAAAGAAAAAAAAATACACCCATGTGAAGTGAGTGGTGCAACTACACCGCTCACTTCACACCCATATGTTGTGTAACCATCACATTGACCTACTTGTGCACCAGTGCTGCTATTAACCCTTTCTGGGTAAAAAAAATATTCAAAGATTCATGCCACATTTTCACCATTTTTCAAAAATGTCAGATCTAGAAGCTCAAAGTGCGCTACTCAGTGGCGCGCTTTGAGTATTGTTAATAATGGTAATAATGATGGTATTGGTAATAATGCTAATAATGCTAACTAATGCTAATGATGCTAAGTAATGCTAATAATGCTAATAACATTTAGAACACCAAAACGTGTTCCTTCCAAAAATGGCTTAACTAATGCACACTAAACCGGAATACATACAATCCATACATTTGTGTTCTGGGATAAAAGCTGTAACACAACGGTTACACTACACCGGGTGTAACACTGTTTTTGTGCTGACATCATGAATAGGCCAATGTAGAAGTCAATATTTAGGCATAGCTGACTTAGCTGCTTTCCCTGCTGTTCCTGTGTACTTGGACACCGTATGAGACTAGAGACTAGTATACTGTATTACAACTGCCGTTCTCCTTTTGGACCATATACCAACCTTGAAGCGTACTTTAGTCATGTCACCATCACCATAGCTTAGTTTGAATACCAGCCAATCCCTGAGTGGCCAAAGAACCTTCTACAGCAGACAGACTGCCAGACAAGACAGGGCAGTCATGAATATATCAGGTACTCACTCCTCTTCCTCCTGAATGCACTTCTCTGCTCTCTAGAGGTCTTACCTACAAAGAACATTAGACACACCGTCATTTATAACTATTGTAAAAGTTTGATTTTCATTTCTAATTTGTAGACAATGGCCTATAGAACAGTGTTGCCAACTTGGCGCATTTCTCTCCTGGCAGAAAATCTAGTGCTTTTTTTGCTGGTGAGTTGGGGCGAAATTGGTTGACAGGCGCCAGAGATAAAACCCCTGTTTTTTCACCATTTATCCTCATATTTATCCTCCTCCTACTGTATATCCTACCTAGAAAGGACCATTGGTAACCAAATGGACCCTTATAGATCTGTAACTCTTGAGATAGTAAAATGACATTGAGATCATAAAATGATCAAATGTACCCATTTGGTTTCATTTTACACTCTCAAGAGTCAAATTATATTTAATTAATTCTCAAGAATCTACACATTTGGAAAATGTAGAATTGCTATTTTGACCAACACTTTGCCAGGTATCTGTCCTAAATTAGTCCGAGAGGCTATAGTGGTCTGTGGCTAAAATGGCATGAAAATGGTTGAAAACGCATTCTAGTGCATTTTGGAAGTGTCACTAGTGCATTTTGGATTTTGGCAGTTGGCAACACTGCTATAGAACAATTTTAGTTCCACAGTCCACAGTCCACTCTGCTAGTTCGAGTGGCTAGTCTACTCGAACAAATATTTTATTTCTTGGTGGGAAGACAACTGTTGTTAAAGGATCTTTTTGTCCAACCCTGCTGATAACAAGGGCACTAGCCTTGTGTTCCCTTTATTATTGCATTTGTTGATGTTTTTCCTTGTATATTTCCTGTCGCATTTCTATGAAACATGTTTATATTTCTGTTATAGTATAGTAAATGTGTCAAATGATGCACCATAGCTATCAGACCCTTGAAATCGCATCAGGGACACATCACAAACTCAATAGTCAGTCAATCATACACACACGCACGCACACGCACACGCACACACACAGAACACACACAGAACACACACACACACACACACACACACACACACACACACACACACACACACCACACACACACACACACACACACAGCACACACACAGCACACACACACACACGGCCAGTCAAGGTTAAGAGTGTGGTTTTCAACCATTATCGTTCTGTTTTTGAGCCACAGACGACCATTTGATGAGATTTAGCTGGACTAAAACAGCTTATACTCCTTCTTGGTCATATTTTTTCCGGCAGATTTTGCCTGATCCATAACAAGTGAGTTGAGTTTGATCGTTATTATCATAAACAGGCCGTAATGTCGCAGCAATTTCTGGGTTATGATCAGCGATGGACATACAGACCACGCGCATGCACGTAGGAGCGTGCACCAAGCGATTTTGATCATTTCTGAGTGAGTACAGCCTGCCGTTAGGCGATCGTGCAAAAAAATGGTGATCGGCTAAAAATATGTTTTATTGTAGACAAATCAATTTACACGTCAAGTATCAATAGCCACGTCACTGGTAGGCTCGCCAAAACAAAACAAAAAAACGATAAATCAATTAGTAGCGAAACAGTTAATATATTTAACTCTGAAATGAAACCAAATGGACTCATGAGGGTGCATTTGGTTTCACCATAACACTCTCAAGAGTTACAGCGCTACCGTATAAGGGTCCATTTGGTTACCAAGGGTCCATTTGGACCACCTGTTGAACACCCCTGTTCTAGCGACATCTAAAAAAAAGTCACTTCTGATCATTGTGATGACATCATCATCAGGCGACTCATCGATGACTTTGGCCTCGGCTGGCGGGCGGTCCCCGTCGACTTGCAGGCCTCGCGGAGGTGCCTGCCGAGATTGCCTGACAAAGTAAAGCTCTTCCCACACGGTCGGCAACGGAAGGGTCTTTCTCCGGTGTGCACGCGCTGATGCACCTTCAACGCATGCTTCCGACTGAAGCCTTTGTCACACCGTTGACAACGAAAGGGTCTTTCTCCGCCGGTGTGGATGCGCAGGTGTGCCATGAGGTGCCCCGACTGACTAAAACACCTGCCGCACCACTTACAAGCGAACGGCTTCTCTCCCGTGTGGGTGCGAAGGTGTACCGTCAGGTCACCCATCTGACAGAAACCCTTATCGCAAAGTTGACAGTGAAAGGGCCTCTCTCCGGTGTGAATCCGCTGGTGTGACTTGAGCGAGCTGAGCCTTGTAAAACGCTTCTCACACTCTTGACAACCGAAGGGTTTTTCTCCGGTGTGGACGCCCTGATGCTGATTCAACACTCCTTTCCGACTGAATCTCTTACCACACACCTTACAGGTGTGAGTTTTCAGTCGGGCATTAGTTGGCAGATGTGTCTTGTGTCCCGGTGGACTCAACGTCTCGGTAAACCGTTGATGAGTGTATAATCTCGGTTTGTCTGTGTCTCCCTGAGATTGAGATTGAGAGTCATTCCTGGAGTAGTGGCTCATCATCAGTTCTTCATCTATATCCATACTGCGGTGTGTTGTAGGTTCTGCTAGGGAATGGGACAGTAGTTGCAATCACTGCTATTATGGTCTCGGTCTCTTCGTGGACACTGGGGGCCTATGAATCCTTTCTTTGACTCGCTGTACTTCTTTATCCGTTTATTTGAACACGCTGAGAGAAGCCACTTACAACTTCTAGTCTCTGGAAAGGGATTTTCGTTGATTTTTGAATACTGAGCAGAGATCTGATTTGACCTCACTCATGACACAAGCAGTTGCTGTGCATGCCTGACTACACCGATGTGCACATGCAGGCCATATGGCCCCTCCATTTTTGGGCAAGATGCGCCACATTGTGAACTTGTACAGTAGATTGGTTATTTTCATTTATTTATATTTAAAGTGGGACATTCTGCTCTATGACTACTTTTTACTTTTGGTACTTTTATTACCTCATTGGCACACATATCCGGCAATTATTACACAATGTTGCGCTTTGTCATTGCTCGCCCATTCCCATAGATAGGAGATGTCGCTATACAGCATTTTATGGTACATGGAATTGGGGCGATGGATGTGTGTGGACTAGAATCCGACACAACGTGGACAGAGGGGGAGAGGACGTTTACAACATTTCCACAGGGTTTAAAAGGATCCCTGTCTAATAAGATAAACATCATTTAAAACATTATACTTTCACTATATAACTAGAATAAACAAATAAAAACACCAATGGCATCTTATTTCTTTCACAAATAGAGAATACTTCACTCAACCGGAACTGCTCCTGGCGCAGGATGATGATCTCACGTGTGTTCTAGCCACATCCAGAGATAGTAGATCCAGGCGTGAAGCAACGGTCCCACGGTGGTCAAGTTTGGTACTGCAGGCGGGTGGAGTTCATGCACGAACGCCCCGAGAGCACGCACGCTCGTTTGCTTTGTGCACGCGGACAGGGCAGTTTGTTTTTAAGTTGTTTTCTGAATAAACCAGCGGCCCTCACGTCATATACTACCTCTCAAAACACAACGGATGTATTATATGACAGATAATAAGCTCAATGGAAACCCACAAGCTTGTTTTTTAATGCTTTTTGATGTTTTTTTCCTTTGCTCGTGCGCGACGGCGCTCGTTCATGGTTCCCATAATCCCTTGCTTCGGGCGCGTTCATGGAGAAATACTTCCGCATTTGACCACCAAATTTTGGTGGTCAAATGCGGAAATAGGCGCACTTCCGGCGGTCTTCCGGGTGCTTCAAAGCGCCAATGAGCAACTTGTATTGAAATGAACGGCAAGGGGGCGGGGCTGTCGCTCCAGTCCGTTCTCTGTTATTTTATTACTCTATGGTTCTAGCTCTATGGAATATATGGATGAACATGCTCATGTGACATCATCATCCTGCGACCGGAGCACCTCCTATTGAGTGAAAGATTCTCTATTTACTGTATGAAAGAAATAAAGTGTTGAAGGTGTTTTTATCTGCATGTTTTAGTTATAGAAGGCAAGTACAGTGTTTTAAGGCATATTTGACTTATTACGCAGGGATCCTTTTAAAGCAATATGAAAGATAAGTAAGATTAGTTATCTCAGACATACAGTGGTAAGCACTTGAGATTGTCACTGGTGGTACCAGTGACAATCTCAGGACAGGATTTGTATTGGTCTAAATCAGGTGATATAGAGATGCGCAGTGACGTCACCGCCCCGGTTCCGGAAGTCTTTTCCTCATTCATTTTTCTCATAGACTTTTCGAAAATAATTTATATCAAGACAATTACGCCGCGGCCAAAGCCAACTCGGGTCGTGACAAATCATGACAACAAACACAATATCGACTTTTTGTTTCGTTTTTTCATCTTAGAAATTATTTTATTGTCCCAAAAGTTTGTGTGTGTCATCATGATTCGTCACGACTCGAGTTGGCTTTGCCCGCGGCGTAATCGTCTTGATATCAATTATTTTCGAAAAGTCTATGAGAAAAATGAATTGGGAAAAGACTTCCGGAACAGGGGCGGTGACGTCACTGCGCATCTCTATTGTGGGCCAGATTTGACTAGGACTCTTGGATTGCCCTTTTAAGGACACTCAAGACGTCACTAATTTGTTCATCCCGGTCCTGACCGTGTTGCTGGGTTAGCTCTGCTCCCAGTTCTGATTGGCCCATGTTTTTGCCTGTGACGTGTACAGACATGGATGCCTGGGCATTGCTTGTTTTTCAGCATTGAGGACACCACTTTCGTTCGGATGAACCAAATTATTTGTGCGCTCTGCGTGTGCCAAACCTGGAACACATACGGAAAGTGCAGCAACTCCTGAGCAAAGTGGTGTTGTTATTTCTCATAGCAGGGTGACAGTTTGTGGCTGAGGTCGGCCAGTTTTGGACTCAGCTGATATAATATGAAAAAACACATTAGTGAGAAAGCCCTTAGTGTTTGGAAAAGGAAAAAGAAAACACCTTCACTCAACCCCTCAATCACGGTTTATTTGTAATAGAAAATCTCAAAAGGTATGACATCTCCCCAGACTCAGGTTAGCTGTACCAAGCGTCTGTATGGCTTACAGACATCTCAGGTCTACCTTCATGGATACGCAAACAGAAGCCATGATGACCTGGACTTCCCAATGCAGAGCAATGACCAGATCGTCTCAGCCGCCTGTCAGACGACAGACAGCTCTCTAAACGGCCAAGAACAGGAAGACACAAACCGACCGAGATCGTTCCGTCATCGAGAGCTTACCAAGACTACTGTAACTGAGCCAGGAGAAGTGAAGAGTCACCGGACGACTTACACAGGAACGAGATGCCACGTCTGTGAATATTGTGGAAAGAGCTTCAGTCGTTCGAGCGAACTGGAGAAGCACCGGCGCATCCACACAGGAGAAAAACCCTTCTATTGTCATGAATGTGACAAAAGCTTCAGTCAAGCAGGTGATCTGAAACAACACCGGCTCGTCCACGCAGGAGAGAAACATTTCCACTGTAAGGAATGTGGCAAGAGCTTCAATCGTCTATGCTATTTGAAACTACACCTGCGAATCCACACCGGAGAGAAAGCCTACTGTTGCAGGTATTGCTGCAAGAGATTCAACTGGATAAAGAACTTGAACAGTCACCTGTGCATCCACACAGGACAAAGACCTTACATCTGTAAAACGTGTAGCAAGACTTTCACTCAGTCAAGAGACTTGAAGCGGCATTGGCGCATCCACACTGGACAACAACCCAAAGTGGATCCCTGAGTGTCAGATTTGACAGGCAAGCCAGTCAGCCATTCACTGCCAGCACTCAGCAGAAGAACGTGTACCGTAATTTCCGGACTATAAGCCGCTACTTTTTTCACTTGCTTTTGACCCTGCGGCTTATACAACGGTGCGGCCAATCTATGGATTTTCCAGGTTCCAGGTGGGCTCCGCAGACTAAATGATGGAAAGTTGGTAACCAGATGTAACTCTTTGAGAGCGTAAAAATAAAACCAAATGGACCCTAGCGGGTCAACCACTGCTCTAACATGAAGCACCTGACTATAAGCCTGGTGCGTCTTATAGTCAGGTGTGCCTTACACAAGGAAAAATCTGTATTTTGCCCCAAACTTAGCTGGTGTGACTTATATTCAGGTGCGGCTTATAATCCGGAAATTACGGTATTTTGAATAGTGTGAACTAGTGATGTCCCCAGAGGTGTATTGGGCCCATCCACTGTAGCCTGGCCCCGCCCGCCCCAGCTACGTCATCACAACGAATTGTGCTTCCATCTGGGTCTGGTGTCTCCACCCGTTGAATCTCCTTACAAAGAACTCACTCGCCGAGTTGTTGACTTTCAAAGGTGGAGACCAATCAAATGGCTGCGTTTGAGTAATCCCACCTCACATCTTCTGATTGCGCTCCTGATTGGTGGTGCGCTGATGGCTAGTGATTGGTTAGAGGAATCTGTCTGTCAAACAGAGCAACCTATGTCACGGTAAAGAGATTCCAATCAGAGAGTCTCAGACTCTCCTTCGTGGAGAGTTTGGCAGGAGCCAGGCAACATCCAATGCGGTGTGCAGTTCTTCTCTTGCGTAAGCGATCGGTGCACGATTGTCGGTCGTCCCTCGAAGTAACTCCGATTGGCCGTTTTCAGGTTGATGACGTAATGGAGACGGAAGTAAAAGAGCTTTATAGGTAATGCCATGAGTATTAGCTCACTCCGCTCACACACAAGTAGGCCATGGCCTACTTGCAACAAGACAGTATACAAAGCCACAGAGCTAAACGGGCCTCACTAATCTGACTATGGAAGGTCCTGCATAGAAGAAGCCCCAATGTTTTTGTTTTTTTTTGCTATGGCAACATATTTTTTGTTACATTAAAATAACAGTATTCCGTATATCACTTAGACAACCTGCAAGACTATTAAAAAATAAATAAATAAATAAATAAATAAATAAATAAATAAATAAATAAATAAATAAATAAATAAATAAATAAATAAATAAATAAATAAATAAATAAATAAATAAATAAATAAATAAATAAATCACACCCATGTGAAGTGAGTGGTGCAACCACACAGGAACATGGGCTACAGTTAATATGAAAAGTTAATATTTGGGGTCACAAACGTGGACACATCACACAATGCAGCATTGTATCATTAACCCAATGTTAAACTAATTCTGACTTGGAACAGCACGACCCACTTCACAGCACACGGGTGTGATTTTTTTTTTTTATAAATTCGAACCTTAATTGGATATAATTGGTTATTGTTGTCTCCACCGTAAAGTGGTGACTGTTCACCCTGTCCGTCTGTCCCTCCGTACGTCTGTCCGTGCACCTGTTACGTCACGCACAGGGTGACGTAACAGGTGAACTGTTGCTCAGGTTGCTCTGTTGCTCTCAGTTTGCTCTGTTGCTCAGGTGCTATGTCAATTGTTAATTGTCAACACCAGAGCCGGTGGAAACCTGTGCCCCGAATGGGCACAGATCTAATTCATTTATTTGTTCGTTTGGTAATTTGTTCGGATATGGAATAGTCATTTGCAGGCCTAAGACAACCCAGCAAAGGAGGGAGTCCAAAACTAAGCAAAACATTAACCCAATATAGACTCAGCGAACACAATCTCGCAATTGAGAAAGGCACCATAGCACCCACTGCACACAGAACGAAGTAGAGACTGAGCTAACATTCCTAACTGCCTGTCCACTGTACCAAGACATCAGAGACACATACTTCCTAATGATCACAACCACCCAAGGGGACTCCCATACCTATTGGGGGAGGTACAACAATGTGCAAACACAGCAGCGATATTTGTTATCTGCTGTGACAGGAGAAGGATAAAAGATGCAACACAACCACCCTAAATAACATCCTTGCATCAAGTGAGTGACTTTCTCTGTGCGGAGGAGTCCCGCCTGACATTACAACACAGCTGCTATCGCTCACAGAGAGACGGCGGAGGAGAGATGGAGGCCATGACAGACCGCGGAGGGGAGAGAGAGAGAGAGGTGAAGTCCAGGGAACCCCCCAGGGAGGGCCTATACCCAGAAAAAAGCAATTTAATATAGCATCACACACACACGTGTTTAACTTTATCCATAACGTTGCTCGCCAATCGCATTATAAAACATTTGAAACCTAATTGAAAATCTTTGGGGGGGAAAAAACAAAACATTTTCCCAGGTCTTCATCTGGAGTTGGCAGGAGGAGTTATACGACCTCGAACGACACGTAGCGTACGTGACTCGCGAGTCGTTGCGAGCTTGTAGATCTAAAAAGAAAAAGGCCAATGCACACCTCAAATTGTTGGTGACGGGTGCGTAGGGCAGTGGAAGTCAAATGCAAAAAGGAAAAAAGGTCCCGCACACCGTCAAATACTTGCCATAAAGCTCTTTATTTGTAACAAATAAAGAGCTTTATGGCAAGTATTTGACGGTGTGCGGGACCTTTTTTCCTTTTTGCATTTGAGCTTGTAGATCTGCCATTCGCTGAGTGCTGAGGTATAAATCAGGTTTTAGTCTGTCAGGAGTTGGATTCCTTGTTAACCCTGGAGCCACTATACCATCACACACACACACACACACACACACACACACACACACACACACACACACACACACACACACACACACACACACACACACACACACACACAAAGACAAATCGCAGGCTCACTCCATGGAATCATACGCCGGTCGGCCAAACTTTAATCAGGACCTCTGGACGTATGATTGTACGATCATGCCAGTTGACAGTTTATCGATCTGTCAAGACCTGCGTATTATACTCTATTGTACGCAAGTTTAAAAATATCCCAGGCAGGGCAGGGCAGGGCAGCACTACGAGAGAGAGAGAGAGAGAGAGAGAGAGAGAGAGAGAGAGAGAGAGAGAGAGAGAGAGAGAGAGAGAGAGAGAGAGAGAGAGAGAGAGAGATGGGAACATCAGATCAAACGTTTCTCACTGACATCACTCTCCACGGGAAGGTTTATCTGAGGAGAAAAAGATTTCAATCTGGGTTGGAAAACACGAGGAGGCTCTCCTCCTCCTCGCACTGCCTTTACCCTGCCTGCCAGCGCCATGACGGACATGATTTAACACATTCAGAGAAACCAAAAAAATGTTTTCATTATCAGTGCATGGTTCTCATAGTATTTCATGTCAAGGACGTTAAAGTCCGGCTGGGACTTTAACTGATTATTGAGATTAATTAATCACAGAAACAATAACGCGATTAACAAAATTAACTCATCTTAATCGCCACACAGACCCCAAAACTAAAGATTTCTTTTGCTTTTGTCCACAATTCCAGGCTGGATTTTAGAAACTATGTCACAGTCAAACATACAGATCAACATGACCATTAATCTTCTACATTCTCTAGTTCAGGTGGTGAATATTTTAACTCTTGAGAGCGTAAACATGAAACCAAATGGACCCGCAAGGGTCCATTTGGTTTCATGTTTAAGCTCTCAAAGAGTTACATCTGGTTAACCAACTTTTGATCTAGTTAACCAAATTTTGATCTGGTTAACCAACTTGCAGTGTCGACACAGTTTTGATTTAGAAAAACTCTCACATGCTACACGAGCCTGTTTTAATTGACAAAAATGCTTCTTGGGTCAAATATTGGTATGTGATTAATTGAGATTAATTAATTACAAAGCTTCAAATTAATTAGATAAAAACTTGCACACCGTTTTTTTAAAATCTTTATTTACACTTAATTTGTGGTCCAGGTGTTATTTTGTGAAAACACTCCTTAATGCCTTTTTCCCCTCTCCCAAAATAGGCTTATAATGGGGCTAAGGGGTTCACCTATATACTTCGCTCCAAAATGTAATTTTCTGCTATATATTGTCTCCCCACCATGTCAGTAGTGTGTTAACATTCACACTTTCACTTTGACTTTTGGTACGGCAGTGATTCAGCTGTCTCAAAAGCTGAGGGCGTGGCACATGGTTTATGGCTGAACCACTGCTGAAACGAAAGTGAAAGTGTGAGTGTTAACACACTACTGACATGGTGGGGAGACAATATATATAGCAGATAATTGCATTTTGGAGCGATGTATATAGGTGAACTTTCATTTGACCCCTTAGCCCCATTATAAGCCTATTTTGGGAGAGGGGAAACAGGCATTAAGGAGTGTTTTCACAAAATAACACCTGGACCACTTTTTTTCTAACAAATTAAGTGCAAATAAAGTATATGCGTATAATTCCTGACGCATAACTCCCAGCGGTACTACTACTACCCCCAGGCCACGGTGAGATTAGTTTTCCTATCATGTTTCCCCATAAGGAGAAATGTTAGATCACGTCATACAAAAAACGTGTTCCAAATATAATAAACAAACCGCTCCGACCGGCTGATTCTGTTAGCTTATGTAGATGTGGAAAGTCTAAACTCTGTCGGTTGATGCTTCATCATATCCAAATCCGGGAAGGGAAAAAAAAACCTGGGTGATTTGTTTGATTCTGGAACACAGTATTTAAAGGGGAACTCCACCCATTTTCAACATTTTAATACTGTATGTCATTAATATACCTTAGAGATGTTGTGTGGACATGATAAAAAAAAAAAAAAGTTCCCCCAATTCTGTATTTCCTAAAAATGGAGGTCTGGAAAAAAAAAAAAAAAAAACATTGACATGGTGAAATACATCTGATGACATTATCAAGATGTATTTCACCATGTTAATGATTTTTCTTTCAGACCGCTTTTTTCTGAGAGGGTACAAATGGAACCAACTGGACCCGCTATAGCGGGTCTATTTGGTTCCATTTGTATCCTCTCAGGAAAATTTTGAAAATGGGTGGAATTCCCCTTCAACTCATGTTGACCTGAAAAAAATGATTTGCGCCACATTTTTCCAAAAAGTTTTCCGTTTTCCAAAAATATCTACTACTCTGTGGTGCGCCGTGAGCTTGTAGATCTGATGTTTTACTGGTATGTAAACAAAGTAAACATGGTTAATTTAATTTGTTGTTTTAAACATCGGTATCGGCCAATAATTTCCGTATTGATGCATCATCCAAAAATCATCCAAAAATAATTCTTTCCGAACTGGGGACCCATCACCCCGACAAGCACTTTGGCTATTTTCAACTACAAAACAAAACAAAACAAACAATATCTTTCTTATACGTTTTCACATTTATTTTGGCCAAACGTTTGACCAGTTTTTTCAGTATAGTTTGATTTACTTTCATTTATTTTTATTTTTCGATTTATTTTTTTTTTGTAGTAAAAATCTTAAAAGTCCTTATATGTTCACTTTGCTGTCATCTGGGGATCCCCGCTGAAAAAAAAAAAAAAAAAAAAATCACACGCACGTGGACCCCCCCGTGGAATATAATACATACATACAAACAGTAGGGGGGGGGTGCGGACGGACACACAACAAAACTATTCGAGATAAAACGACGGAAAGACGCATTCACTCCTCCAGCAAAACAAGAACAATCTCACAGTAACTAGAGGGACGTCGTCCCAACCCCCCCCCCCCCAGCAGGAGAGAATACATGAAGGCTCGGCCCAAATAATACTCGGACCAGCCGAAATGGTGCGACATTGAGGGGTCAGAAAACTGGGGGGGGTTGTTGCAGCCTGAAAGAGGGACAAAAGAGGGACATTTCCAAAGTTTTCCTGAGAGTGCACAAATGTGAACCAAATGGACCCTAGCGTGTCCATTTGGTTCCATTTGTGCTCTCTCAGAAAAAAAAAGTTCCTTAAAGAAAAATCAACTTGATGATAGAGCCGCCATTGGACTGGTCCCGTGAAGTGAACGGAGTTTGCGACAACGTAACTGTCTATACTCAGGGCCGAGTTTTATTTGGGCCAAGCCTTCCTGTTACCGCAGAAAAGACGGGACCAATACCAGTCCCCTCTCTAGGCTTTAGGATGTTGTCCAGAACAGACGCAGCCACTGCTGGGGTAGAACGCTGGTCAAATACCGCCGCCGTCCATCTCTGTAAAATCCTTCATTCTTCAATTTCTACGGTTTTTACGAGCAGCCGTTCAGATTAAACAGCCAGTTGTTTATTAAACAGCCAGTCGTTTGAACTCTACTGGTTTTACATCTCGTCTTGACGTTACAGTTGGTCCTCAGCGAACAGTTTTCCTTCAGTGTTGAGGCTCAGAGAGAAACTTCCTCGACAACGCTGCTTCTCGGGGAAGGCGCAGAATCGCTCTTAAGACTTGTGTTGAGTTTTTTTTTTCTCGTTTGTAGTTAAGTTGCCATGATGTAATTCCAAATGCGGACAAGAAATAATAATAATAAAAAAAAAAGTTCCAGTAATTAGGAATTGATTTGACTTCATTGACTTACATTGTACACTAAAGGTGCACACACACATTTACATTGTTTCGGCTAAGCATCGGGCTGTCTAGCTCTCTCCAACATAATTTTAGTGTACAATGTAAGTCAACGGAGGGGCATATTTTGAATTATCTATTTTTAATCACTGGGGCATATATTTAAACAAAATCTTGTCCACATTTGTATTTACATCATGGGAAATAACCACACAAATAAAATCTCAACAAAAGTGGTGTCACCTTTTAAGGGCCTTTCACACGAGGTCCGATAAAACGTGCCTCTGCGCGCGTCAAAGCAAGCGTGCTTGTTTCGTGTGCGCACACCCGCGATTCACCAGAGCGGGAGTCTTTTTAGTTTAGCATTTTTCACAAAACGCCAGCACCGTTAAAACATGAAATTTTTGTGCGATCCTCGTGTGAAAAGCCCTTATGGAGCAGAGCAGACGCTGATCCAGGCGTTAACGTGTGAGTTCATCGCTCCCGGTGTGAAAAGCCCTTCAGCAACATGGACGTTTGCCGCCAGAAAGGTCTTTATTTTAGTCCTTAACGCCTCACGATCGTACGATCGCCAGCGGTGAGTTTGTCTGTTCAGTCCCGATGGCGGTGTGTCTCTCTCCGGAGGTCACAAACCGTGCTGGCTTGGACTGCATGGTCCGTTCACCTGAAAACACAGAGAGGAGAGGATGAGTTTAGTAAACTAATCCCATTCAGGAAAAGAACTGCTTTTCTTGTTCCACATTAGGCCCACCCTGGTTACATGATGCGTTTTTTAGACTGAGAACGTTAGTTGCGGAAGTGACTGTATTTACAGTCCCCAGAGAAACAACCCTGTTCAGTCCTCACTAGCGACTTGACTTGTTCAATGTTATTTTCAGGAAAAGGTGTGCAAAAAAAAAAAAAAAAAAAAAAACGATTCTAACGAACAAAGCAGTTATAAAGGTGTGCAAAGTGCACGATTTCATCTTTTAAACATTTACAACAGCCTTGCGAGCACAAAGGGAGAAATAAAATGTTTCCGTGGGGTATTCATTTTCGGGAGCACCGCATCGTGACTAATGGAAACTTCCGGCGGAAGTTAACTAACCGGAACTTCCGGAAGTCCTGACTTCCGTCAGTGGCTTTGGGGCACCATGAATCCAGGCTCTTATCTCACAGCGCGGATGAGAGCCTGGAGATCGAGGCTACATTAGGCCTGGTTTTAGACCTCGTCCTACAGCGATTATAGTGAAAATAGACGACCCGAAAACTCGCATAAAAGGTGTCACACTGGTTCCAAGATTTGCACCACATTTGAACCATTTTTAAAAAAAATATATGACCTACTGTACAAGCTCATATGAGTGGTTGGTGGCGGTGGTTTGTGGTTCAAATACTGAATAAATGGTGGGCCCCAGCGTCAAAAAGGTTGAAAACCACTGCCCTACACCGTGTTTGCACACACTAAAGTTGCTTCTATTGCCTTTAAGTACCAAGCGCTACAGGTTAAGTACCAAGTAAAGATTCTCAGCAACTGAACCCATGGGTGTAGTAGAGAACAGAGTGACGTACAGTATGTGTTAGGGAACCTACAGCATAAATCACTTCTGTAGATGAAAGAGCATCAGACAGACTGAGAGCCCGGCAGGGCGGGGCGGGGTGTTCTTTGGGAGTCTTTTAAAGAGCACACGGTTGTCGTTTATCACTTCAGCACCTCTTGTTCCAGGAACTATCTGTCTCTCTATCATCTATCTATCTATCTGTCGGTCGGGAGCATCATGGCTTCATCCTGCTCCCGTATCCCTCCCAGCTGTCACTCTCTCACAAGCTTATCAGCAATAAAACGCAGCACACCGTCACCCAGGGGCGGATCTAGGAATGGGCATGGGAGGGCAATGCCCCACTGAATACCCAGACTGCCCCACCAAACATGATGGCATGCAAAACAACGAAGATTTTTCAAATTCAAAAAAGTGCCTACATTTAAAATGATGTGAAACACTACTACTGCTACTGACGAACTACAGCTGTGTCACCACTAAACCAACAGCATTTCATCATTGAAAACAGAAAACTCTCTGAGTCAGACCTTTAGCTTTATGCATGCTGCGTGTCGGTTGCGACTTCAACAACAACTGTTATTATTACTAATAAAAGTCCTGTAACTGAAAATGGTATGGATGAGACTTCATTGCGTTCACGCCACACCATACCATTTTCTCCTGCCCCCCCAAAAGGGAAATGTTACATCTGCCCCTGAGTCTGAGCATCTACAGTAATGCAAGGCCTCATAAATAAGTGTGTGTGTGTGTGTGTGTGTGTGTGTGTGTGTGTGTGTGTGTGTGTGTGTGTGTGTGTGTGTGTGTGTGTGTGTGTGTGTGTGTGCGTGTGTGTGTGTGTGTGCGTGTGTGTGTGTTCATCTCCCGTTAGTAAAGCGATTTGGAAAACCCTCTGCCCACCTCTTCCTCTGCAGTAGCAAGATTTGCACATGCACACACTCTACAGTGAGGAGGTGTGTCCAACAGGCCAACAGGGTTCACTGGGGACAGGGAGGAACTCCTTATAGGGTCACGACACACTCTTCTAGTAGGGAGGATTAGCCAAAACAGAAGAATATTTGAATTAATTAAATCACTTGAATCACCTTTAATCTCAATCATATCTTCACACATCAAATCAAACCATACACTACATTATTTATTTATTTTTTAAAGGTGGTTTCCCTTGTGTCAGGAGTTTCAACTAGAGGGGTGGAGAGGATGAGGAATACATTATCTCTGGGATTACGATTAAGTAAAGGCTGCCCATGTCTGAGTATCAGTATACTATTAACTCCCAAAAGCACGGTCGTTTGCTGGTAACAGCGAAGGTGCAGAAAACGATGAAATGTAGATTTCATTCTTTAATCCAACTGAAACATTAGTCTATGGAGTGTTATTAGCCCAAAAACGATATATATTAAATAAATTAAATCATGTAGCAATATCTAGAATAAATAAATAAAATGACAAAAAATAAACCAAAGAAAAGTGTGAGAAAAATATATATCACACATTTATGAGTAAAGAAATGGGATATAAGTCATTTTTAGTTACTGTTATATTTAATTACGCTTACATTAATTCCCAAATACATTTATTTCCCCTTTTATTTTTCTATTTATTTACACATATATTTCCTGCAATATTTCCTTGATGCTCTTTTACGTCTCCTGTATTTCTGCCCCACATATTTATTTATGCTTACAAACTTCTCCAACATTTATGTCTGCAATTACCGGCCGTATATATTGTTGCGTCTATATATTTCTGCGTGTATATATTATTGCGTCTATATATTCCTGCGTGTGAGTATGCTAATTTAGTGGGCTGTCCAGGGCGGGCCCAGTCAGTCTTGCTCATTAACATACTGGATATTTGCATTCCGTAGCTAAGCTACTAGGCTAGTCGGCCTCGCTAGTCGCCTAGTCGGGTTCGCAGGCAGCGAGGCAGCGTCCCCCGGAGCACAGAGTGCCGGCGGGGCCCTCGCCAGAGGCGGGCTTCGCGTTCCAATCCATAGCTCCATAGCCAAAACCAAAGCTGTGGGTTGCGACGGTGCTTCGTTATTTAAGCCGTGTTTGCTCTGCTGGGCTGGGGAATCGGGACAGCAGGAGCGGGGCCGGGGTGCTTGTGGAACTAGGTAGCGACCGGTCGTTCGGACTCTCAAACCCCCAGATAGCGTGGCGCGTCATCCTTGAAAATTACTATGCTGTTATATATGCATATGCAATGTTATACAGTTTATAGATCTATACAGTTTATAGATCCACTATAGGCAGTGGGTGCGATTTGGGTGATTGCTTTGCATGGGGTTGTACTGTAATTCATGCCGTACAGGACAAATGTATAAAAATCCCACCGCGTTTAGGCCAGGCTTGCACAGTTAACTTTGCAGTATCTATTGACATTTTAAACAAGATGAAGAAAGACAGACAGACAGACAGACGGACAGTCTCTCTCTCTCTCTCTCTCTCTCTCTCTCTCTGTGTGTGTGTTTACTACGGGTTGTATACGGTAACCCGCACCTGGTGCACGTGTGTGTGTGTGGGGGGGGGGGGACCCTAACTACATTTAAAAAGAAAGAGTAAGAACTAACTAAAACTAAACTGAAAAATCCATATAACCCTGGTGTGTGTGTGCGTGCTCACGTGCCATTATATTATTATATAGGCCTATATAATTTTCCAACGTGAATTTAAACTAAACTAAACTAAACTAAACTAAACTAAACTAAACTAAACTAAACTAAACTAAACTAAACTAAACTAAACTAAACTAAACTAAACTAAACTAAACTAAGAGATTCGTGGCGCGCCTCGTCCAACACACAGAACAGTCTGTCCATCTCCCACCAACCCAACGGGGTCCACAAACAGACACACACGCACGCACGCAGCTGCTATTAATGTATGTATGGGGTCCGCGAAACAGCGCAACAATCAGCATGTAGGCCTATTAACTGGACATTGTAGTGAGTGGGTCAGTTGATCCATTTGAAGAGGTTAGCAGACAGCTGTTAGACACGATAGAAAAATGCTTTTCCTCATCTATATTCCTTTTCGGCAGTATGAGGATGTTGTACAGTAGTGGTCCCCAAATCAGAGCCGTGACCTGTTCATTCCCTCCCGCTCCTGCAATGATTTTAATTCTTGATCACCCGCGACAAGTGCGACGAGCCGACAAGTGCTGCTTTTTCAGATTTGATGCAGTTGTACTTGAATTGTACTGTAATTCTCCAAGCTGTTATCAGTTTTGTTGCAGTGTGTACTTGACTTGTACTGTAACTCTCATCTCTGTTAATAAAAATTTCATTCATTCATTCATTCATTAGCTGTGCGCCGCTCCATCCCGCATTTTTATTGATCAGTCCCACTAAAACTACAAAATAGCTCACAGTCACAGATACAGATGTAGATGGGGAAACAGCTGGACAAATATTATAGGTCGGCCCTATTATGCTTAATATGCAATATAGCCTATAGTGGTATCAGACAGTGCACTCACATGGTGGGGGCGTTGGGGGGGGGGGGGGGGGGGGGGGGGGGGGGGGGGGTGAGGTGGTGGTGGTCTCTAGAACAAGCAGTATTTGTAGGCCTACTCATTTCCAATTTCCTTATTATCGGCCACATTATTAGCTTACTTTGCTTGAATCGAGAATGCAAGAAAATGTCGCTATCACTGTACACAGCAGGAGGCCATAATCCTAAAACGCGGACAGTGCGCTTTATTTTGTCAGGTATGTGAAGCCAGGCCTCATTCAAATCCCAAAATGCAACAAAGACTCGCATTTTAGGCGGCTCCCCTAAAAACAAAAAGACGTTTTTTCTTGATTTTGATATGGTGCAAGTGGAAATGCATTCCACATAGCAAATAAAGGAGAACCGTGGCGAGGAGTGAAGTTGGAGAAGGGGTATTTTACGCAGCGGTAAGATGGTCCGTTATTAGGCTATAGAAATGAGACCTCTGTCTGTCTGTCTTTCTTCATCTTGTTTAAATGTCAATAGATACTGCAAAGTTAACTGTGCAAGCCTGGCCTAAACGCGGTGGGATTTTTATACATTTGTCCTGTACGCAACAACGGCATGAATTACAGTACAACCCCATGCAAAGCAATCACCCAAATCGCACCCACTGCCTATAGTGGATCTATAAACTGTATAGATCTATAAGCTGTATAACATTGCATATGCATATAGAACAGCATAGTAATTTTCAAGGATGACGATAGAGAGAGAGAGAGAGAGAGAGAGAGAGAGAGAGAGAGAAAGAGAGAGAGAGAGAGAGAGAGAGAGAGAGAGAGAGAGAGAGAGAGAGATGCATAGCGGCCCAGCCGGCGTACAAGCCCGGGTGCGTGCGCTGGACCTCGTAGCCGGGTCGAGGGCATGTTACCGATGATTGCGGCTCTGTTTCGCAGCTGTTCGGTTCGGTGGCCGGAGCGCGCCACGCTATCTGGGGGTTTGAGAGTCCGAACGACCGGTCGCTACCTAGTTCCACAAGCACCCCGGCCCCGCTCCTGCTGTCCCGATTCCCCAGCCCAGCAGAGCAAACACGGCTTAAATAACGAAGCACCGTCGCAACCCACAGCTTTGGTTTTGGCTATGGAGCTATGGATTGGAACGCGAAGCCCGCCTCTGGCGAGGGCCCCGCCGGCACTCTGTGCTCCGGGGGACGCTGCCTCGCTGCTGCGAACCCGACTAGGCGACTAGCGAGGCCGACTAGCTAGTAGCTTAGCTACGGAATGCAAATATCCAGTATGTTAATGAGCAAGACTGACTGGGCCCGCCCTGGACAGCCCACTAAATTAGCATACTCACACGCAGGAATATATAGACGCAATAATATATACACGCAGAAATATATAGACGCAACAATATATACGGCCGGTAATTGCAGACATAAATGTTGGAGAAGTTTGTAAGCATAAAATAAATATGTGGGGCAGAAATACAGGAGACGTAAAAGAGCATCAAGGAAATATTGCAGGGAAATATATGTGTAAATAAATAGAAAAATAAAAGGGGAAATAAATGTATTTGGGAATTAATGTAAGCGTAATTAAATATAACAGTAACTAAAAATGACTTATATCCCATTTCTTTACTCATAAATGTGTGATATATATTTTTCTCACACTTTTCTTTGGTTTATTTTTTGTCATTTTATTTATTTATTCTAGATATTGCTACATGATTTAATTTATTTAATATATATCGTTTTTGGGCTAATAACACTCCATATTAGTCCGAGCGCATCGTCTGATAAAGATCCCGTTGCTGACTTGCATTTGGAACAGAATTGTCGCGCCAACTTTTTTTTTTTGTCGCATTCGCACCCATTCAATCCAATGCATTCAAACGCCTCTCCTGCGATTCTGCCCCCTGAATGTCGTGGGCGCATGGGTAGATCAACTAGGGCTGGACGTCACTTCCTGACTTTTGACCTGGAACTGCTTAGGCGATCTGGTGCTTCAAAATAAGGGTTTTTTTACCGATTTCACTGGCTTGAGCTGTGGCAATGGGGAGAAAACGACGAAGATGCGCCCGCAGTGGATGTGTTAAAATATGACCTGTGAAAAAAAAAAAAAAAAAGTTTGGAGCTACTGTACTACTGTACATGCCCAGTCTAATAAGACCGCTGTACATTCCTGGACAGCCACTCCGCTCCCAAGGCCGTGGCTGTGAAAATGTCTAATAAAAAATAAATTAAAGTGTTGCAGGACCCGGTTACAGCATTCACACCTCGCTCTCTGGATTATTAGAGAAGCAGACTCTTTGGACATTTTAAAATCTATATTCATAAAAATGCTTAAAAACCATCTTTCCTTGGATTACTGTTTGAAGGAGCGGAGTCCTAGGACAGTGGTTTTCAACCTTTTTGATACCAGGGCCCACTATTTATTCTGCATTTTAGCCACGGACCACCATTTGATGTTGAGTATAGTCTCTTGGACCCAAAGTTTTACAAGTTTGTGTCCATACAACCAAATGGACCCTTGTGGGCCCACTTGGTTTCATGTTTCATGCACACTGTTAAAAAGAGTTAAAATGTTCATCATGTGAATTAGCCAAGTCTACACAACTAGAGAAGATTAATGGTCATTTTGATCTGCATGTTTTGCCTGTTGTGTTTCCCCAAATCCAGCTTGGTATTGTGGACAAAAGCAAAAGAAATCTTTAGTTTTGGGGGTCTGTAGGTCTAAAATGTCCTTAAATGGTGGCCTGTGGTTCAAAATGTGAATAATTAGTGGGCCGTAGCATCAAAAAGGTTGAAAACCACTGGTCTACATAGATTCTGGGCCCGAGTCCAACCCTAAAATGTTGGGTTCGAGTCGGGCCTGTTTGGGTTCTGCTGGACCCATACATGTTGGTTCAACAGGTAGACCTCCCTCTGTCTGTACAGCAGTGGCGTTGTCTGGTGGTCGCCCCCTCCCCTCATGGTCGTCCCCCCTCCCCTCATGTCGCCCTAGGCCAGTGGTTTTCAATCTTTTTGACACCAGGAACCACCATTTATTCAGCATTTGATGACATTTTAGCCCCAAAGACCTAAAACTAAAGAATTCTTTTGGTTTTGTTCACAATTCCAGGCTGGATTTTGCAAACAAAACAGTGTAGACTTCTTAATTAAATTGTGCTAATTCACAAGATGAATATTTTAACTCTTGAGAGTGTTAAAATGAAACCAAATGGACCCGCCAGGGTCCATTTGGTTTCATTTTTACATTCTCGAGAGTTACATCTGGTTAACCAACTTCCATCATTTAGCCTGGGGACCACCTGGAACCCTCTCAGGGACCACTGGTGGTCCCCGGACCACCTGTTGAAAACCCCTGCCCTAGGCAACTGCCTAGTCTCTGCCTAATGACAAAAACGCCCCTGTCAGTACAGTATGGTTGTTTTAGCTGCCCATCCGCAGGCTATAAACACATCCCACGCCACTCATTAACAGAGAGAAGGAAACCAGATCTGTCTGAGGCTATCCGACCATCTAACAATAACAATTAAAAGGTCTCACTCAAAAGGTGAACGTTTTTATTGCCATGTAAACGGACAGTAAAACGAAAACGATTGCATGCATTGCACGATGCATGGAGCTTTGAAAAAGTTGAAGATAGAAAAAAAAAATTGTGCCACATTTTTACCATTTTCAAAAATATCAGACCTACAAGCTCATAGCGTGCCACGGAGTCTGATATTTTTCCATAAATAAAGTAATGCCAATAATGCTAGTTAATGTTAACTAATGCTAATAATGCTAAGTAACGCTAATGCTAAGTATTTTTTAATAATGCTAATGATGCTAAGCAATGCTAATTGATGCGAATAATTCTAAGTAATGCTAATAGTGCTAATAACACTTAGAACTAAGGCTGTCAGCATTAACTAGTTAATCGCGAGTTAACTCAACCTTGAGTTAACTCGATTAATTTTTTTAGTGCGAGATTAACTCACAGTAAAACCAAAGGCCAAGTGGGTCTATTTGGTTCAATTTCACCAAATGCAGGTGAATAATTGTTAAATATCTGCATCAGTTAAGTTACTTTAAAATAAGTCTACACAATTAGAGAATGTAGAGAACTTTCTACAAAATGTGCATGTTCGCTCCTAATGATACCAACATCAAATTGTTGACAAATTCTTTAATTTAGGTCTGGAAGTCTAAATAAATGTCATCAAATGATGGTCTGTGGCTCAAATGAAGAATAAATAATTGACCTTGATATGAATATTCTTGAAAAACCCTCATTTAAGGTATATTTAGAACTATAGCGAATATTTAGAAATATGCGATTAAATTGCGATTTATCATAGATTAACTATGGCCAATCATGCGATTAATCGCGATTAAAAATTTTAATCGATTGACAGCTCTACTTGGAACACCAAGAGGCAATCTGCCAGGGATCTGAGGCTATCAGACCATCTAACAATAACAATTAAAATGTCTCACTCAAAAGGTGAACATTTTTATTGCCATGTAAAGAAAATGATTGCATCCACAGAGATAAAAAGCTCCAGCCCATATGCCTCATGCATGCGCGCCGCACACACTATTTTATGACTTGGAAATAACGTCTTTGTACATCTTTGTGAAACCATTATCCATTGCTTCTGTTTTCTTTTCGGAAAGTATTTTTTATAAGAGGAAAGTCGCATGGCAGCCACTGTGTTGTAACAAAGCAGCAAATTGCACCTCTTAGGAATTATTCTGAGAAATGATGGAACTTTATGAAAGAGTTGTCCTTACAGCTGCTACAGCGTGTCCAAATCAAACATTTCGAGACCCTGTCAAATTTAAATTAAATTAGTTTCATAGATGTTTTACTTTCATTCTGGAACTTTTTTGAAAGCTCCATGGATGTATGGTTTTCCTTTCAGAATTCCTTTACACCAGAATTTGATCAATCGTTTCAGACTTTCACACTGCAACCTGAAATGTTGTGACAGCTGTAATGTAATGCAATAAAGTAAATAGAATTCATCCAGGGACCCCCACAGACTCAACTTTGAGAACCAACATCCTAGTGCTGATACAAAGTGAACTAAACTGGCCAATACAAGTTTGTAAACCTACATTTTCTCCACTTTAATAATACCAATTTATATTGTATTATATTGTTTTATTAGTTGATTATTCACCTTTACAACAAGGTATGCCTTGTAGTCGAGGAGACATTGCAGTTTCTCACACAAAAAGTACCATCTAAAGCTGACGAAGCTGTGTGTACACAGCTGAACTGGCTCGCAGTCGCAATCAAAGAATGCGACGGCGAGGAAGAGAGCTGTAAATGTCAAGCTGCCTTTACTCCTCTCTGCGATTCTCCCGCGAGAACAATAACAACTAGAGCTAGGGTTTGCCTTTTTTTGCACCGCGGACAACATCCCGGTTCCAGCAGAAACACAAGGCCGCGTCTGTGTGCGTCCGTCCTCATGAGCCAACACAAACCACAAGCTCTCAAACTGTCAGAGAGGTATTTAGCTGAAATCCAAACGTATTAGGGGTGAATTAACTATATAAATATTGTGGGAACATCAAATCTAATGATGGAAAAAACCCGTTGTTTACAATCGGCACGGCTCACAACTCATCGCAGAGGAGAGTTCATACCGAGTCGGATTGATTCAAACTATATCCCAGTTACGGTTCCCCTGGTCCCCCACTGGCTAGGACTACCTCCATGTGATTTACAAATACAATTTAGGGATTTAGCAAATCCTGCTCTTAATCCAGAGCGATTTACACAACAAAAAACAAGAACAAAAACAAGGCGATACATCATGTCCATAAAAAAGTATTTATCATGAATCAAATGTAAACAACAAACTTTTACATACCAGTGGAATCTATTAAAATGAAACCTTGCTTATAGCTCTATGTTTAAATGAAATGCTATCAAAATAACACAAGCTACTACAAGTCCTACGGAACAAGATGTAGATGTATGACAAGGTGGGTTTTTTACTGAATGAAAAGATGTATAGCCATGCACTCATAGCTGCCAATGCAAGTGTAATGAGGACACGGACGTCACAGGAAAACTAACGTTTTGGACAGCACGGGCGAATGTAACATTTCCCAATTGTCGGACAGTATATATTTCATTCAGCATTGACTTCTCCGTTGGCTGTGCAGACCTCATGGTCTCATGGACTGGCGGTGCTGTGCATCTTTTAAGGTTTTCAGACTACGGCGGAAGATTGGAAGTGGATCTACCGTTCTGATAATGGGAAGTGCATTTCATAGTTTTGGAGACAGAAGATCAGAAGGGACAAGTGCAGTGTTTTTTTTTTTCTGAAGGTGAAGGTACAGTAACTCCTCCAGCATCTCCCTGCATTGGCTGATCTAAGCACACAGGGTCAGATTGGCAAGCCTAAGAGGGAGCCATGCCTTTGGTTGCTTTGAATGCTAGCATCAGATTCTTGTATTCTGTGCGAGCCGCGACCAGGAGCCAGTGTAGGGAGAAGAGAAGGAGGAGAGATGTGAGAATGTTGTCTGGTTAAAGACCAGCATGTTGGATCAATTGGAGGGGCTTTATCAAAAGTGTGCATGCTGATAGATACTGTACAGAAGTCAAGTTTTGCCATGACTGGTGTCTGGATAAGATCTGGGCAGACTTTGCAGTGATGAAGAGTCTAATTTGTGAGAGGTTATGGGAGTGTAAACCTACGGGATCGAGTGAGAGCTGTAATGTGTGCTTTGAACGAGAGCTGACTGTCAAGGACAACACCAAGGAAGGGCAACAGCCTTCCACTGGCGTCTCTGGTTTCCATGGTGATGACAGTTGAGTGATCTTAAACTCACAACCATGCAGGGGGGGGTTTGACCAGTGATCCTTGAGAGGGCTCCAGGTGGGTCCCATAACTTTTGAAAGCGTAAGAATGAATCCAAACAAACAAACACAAAAAAAAAATCTTTAGTTTTTCGGGTCTGTGGGGCCAATATGTCTTCAAATAGTGGTCAATGGCTAAAATGCCCTGCCCCCTGGTTCATCGCCCATGTCGCTTTGCGCCACGGGCGATGAAGCCGCACCCATACCATTTTCAGTAGTGTTTCAAATACTTTTAAATATAAGCACTGAAATATCTTGGGTTGTTTTGCATGCCATCATGTTTGGTGGGGCAGACTGGGCATTTAGGGGGGCATTGCCCCCCCCATGCCTATGCCTAGATCCACCCCTGTTACACCTCCACAGAAGACAACCACAGGTAGCCAAAGGGAAGCATAACCAAGACCTATCTCTGTCAATTATGCAGAGACCCTGGTGTTCTTTAAACTGCACGCATGGACGCCTGCTTCTGTTCAAATACACACGTTTTTACATGTCTAGGAGTAGAAGGTGTCTAAGGGGCACGACACACACACACACACACACGCACACGCACACGCACACGCACACACACACACACACACAGAAAAATGTTTTATGTTATTCTGAGAATGATTTCTCCACTGTACACAACCAGACCTCGTCCTTAAAACCCTCGCCAATACATCATCAATTAGTCCGTGCCGCATCGGTTCCACGGTCGTAAGATCCCCGCAGGTTATCCCCGCACCCGCACACACACACACACGGCACACACACACACACACACACACACACACACACACACACACACACACACACACACACACACACACATACTACAGAACAAACTTCAAAGGCCCGGTCCGACAGAACAATGTCACTTTAATTGAGGCCCGAGCAAAGTGGAGTGATTCATCAATCTCTCATTCACGCAGACAGGCAGAGACGTGAAGATAAACACATGGCCTGCCGCATGCATGCAGCCGGCCGCGCACGGCACGCACACGGCTGTCTGTGCACACGCTTGCTTTTATGAGCGTTGTGGGACGTCTAAATGCCTCTGGATAAGACGAGTGCCTGCTAAGTGCCTGAATCGTAACATTGCTATTGTTTGTTTGCATGGCAGTCAGTGTACAAACTTTACCTTTTACAAGTCTTGAGGTCAAGTCTTCCTTGACTTTTTATTTTCATTTCACTGTTTTTTAATCGTATTATTATTTTATTTTTAACAACACCTATATTAATAATAATAATTGTTATTAACTCCTTCACAGATTTACCACAACTGTTGGAGTGATTGATTTTTCTGTTGTCTGCTTATCACTCCAAAAGTCGTTTTAGGTTTTGTTTTATTAACAGGCTCATTAACTCACTGCGCACCACCTCATGACCTCATCACCTCCTTTAAGTGGTGATTGAACTACAAAACCCAGAAAACACCTTACACATTTTACAACTATAATTGATAAATGATAAATGATATAATTTTAAATGCATGTATCTCTGAATGGGCCCTAAAAAGAGCGGAGTGTGAAAATACAGATGGTTTTGTCAAATATATTTGACAGTAGACACCGTAAGCTGTCTTTGGATATCATTTGTTTGGACAAATTAAAAAGACGGGATTTTCTATAAATTATTTCATTGCTATTGAGCATAATGGGAGCAAGCCTAGCTTTTCTGCTAATCTGCCAAAGACTTAATATGATTATTGTTATTATTACTAGTAGTATTATTACTAGTACTAGTAGTAGTGTTAGGTGAAATGACCAAACAGAAAAATCATTAAGAGTGTGTGTGCGCGCGCACACGCACCCACGCACCCACGCACACACACACACACACACACACACACACACACACGCACACACGCACGCACGCACGCACACGCACACGCACACGCACACGCACACGCACACGCACACGCACACGCACACGCACACACACACACACACGCACGCACACACACACACTCTGGTTTATCTCATCAACAGTGCTCTGTTGTATGTCCGTATCCCTTTTTCGCGGCGTTCTGTTTTCAGTCTCCCTCAGTACCTCCTGATGAACACTGATTGCTATAACAAGGCACCCATGAGCCAAAACCATAAACACGTGGCCTTTTTAAATAAAACATGTTCCGTGTTTTTAAGCTGTTCGCGTGCAGAAGAGACCGCGCAGGGATCAGTCTGAGGTCGCACTTCCAGTAAAAAATAATAATAAATAAATTAGATATTAGATGAATAGTCATATAGTGGAAACTTATTTAAGGTCATTTTTTTTTTCAATAGTATAAATAGGGTAGAACTAGATAAGCTTTTGCTTCTGTCTACTCCTTTTCGAACACGTGTATCAGTTTTGTTTAACTTGTTTTAACTTATGATTTTCTTTTAACATATGGTACATTTTGTGCTACTTTTGTTTTAAGTTTTGCTTTTCTTTTAACATACTGTATGTTTTGTTTTGTTTTTCTTAATTTATTTGTAAATGTTCGAAATAAACATTCATTCATTCATTCATTCATTCATTCATTCACACTTCCAGTAAAAAAACGACGATACGTTGACAGGGGAAGTCACTAAGGTTTAGGAGGTTTGGTTAAAAACCTAGTTTTTTTTAAAGGGGAACTCCTAGAGGTACCCTACCCTAGAGGTGTTGGGTGGACATGATAAAAAGGTTCCCCCATTCTGTGTTCCCAAGAAATGGAGGTCTGAAGAAAACCAATAACATGGTGGTGAAACATCTTGATGACATCATCAAGATGTATTTTCACCATGTTAATGAATTTCTTTAGACGCTTCTTTTTTTTTTCTGAGAGAGTACAAATGGAATCAAATGAACCCGTTAGGGTTCATTTGGTTCACATTTGTACGCTCTCAGAAAAATATTGAAAATGGGTGGAATTCCCCTTTAACCCATTGTAGACTATCCCGATTCTAAAAATGTCTCTGAAATACTAACCTAAGTGTACTGGAAAACTTCAAATTATTGTGTAACATCACCAAATTTTGACATTTTTTGATACTGTACATACTGTACAGAACGCATATTGGTGTTCCCGTCAACTAGGGTAAAACTACCACTAGGGTTCCCTACTATGGGAGGCGGAAGTGCCTGTTGAATTTCATATTAACGTCCTTGGCAATGAAACAGTTAATATGGAGTTGCAGCCGTGCATGATATATCAGGGAAATTTTACAGCACGATACACAGCATGTTGACACGCTTTTTTTTTTTTTGGAGATGCCGAATGTCTTCTCTTCTCCAGCTGGATTTGCTAAACCTTCCCCACAGAGCCAAAACACGCTAGTAATCGGTTGTTACTGACAATGTTGTTAGGGCGCTTAAAGGAGTGCTTTGCGGTATGGAATGCTTTTAAATGCTGTACAACGGCCTCGAAATATGTGAAAAAAAAAAAATGTATGAAAGAGTAAGACAATCTTTTTGATACCAGGGCCCTCTATTTATTAATTATTTGAGCCACACGCCATTTGAGGACCACCATTTGATGACATTTTAGCCCCACAGACCCCCAAAACTAAAGATTTATTTTGCTTTACTCCACAAAGCCAGGCTGATAGCAGAAACAAAACAGGCAAACATAGAGCAAAAAAAAATGACCATTCTTTTACATTCTCTAGTTGTGTAGACTCGGGCTAATCAATGATGGATGAATATTTTAACTCGTGAGAGTGTAAACATGAAACCTAACGGACTCGCAAGGGTCCATTTGGCTCGGCGTGCATGTGACAAAAACTGTGGGAGGAGTAGCGTGCCTGAAGTTTCCCACGGTACAATTACAATAGTCTGGTTTCCCTTTTGGGCAACCAGACTAATAAATAAATAGTGCATTGCATTCACCCACACGTTCACCATCACCATACGCTAGGGTTTTCACAGGTGGTCCAGGGACCATCAGTGGTCCTTGAAACCAGGTGGTTCCAGGTGGTCCCCAGGCTAAATGATGGAAAGTTGGTTAACCAGATGCAACTCTTGAGAATGTAAAAATAAAACCAAATGGACCCTTGCGGGTCCATTTGGTTTCATTTTTACACTAAAATATTCAACATCTGAAACCTAATTAAGAAGTCTACACTGTTTTGTTTGCAAAATCCAGCCTGAATTGTGGACAAAACCAAAATAATTCCTTAATTTTTTGTCTTTGGGGTGAAAATGTAATCAAATGGTGGTCCGTGGCTCAAATGCTGAATAAATGGTGGTCCCTGGTGTCAAAAAGGTTGAAAATCCCTTCAATACACTGATGACGGAGGGCAGGGATGTGCAAAGAGTGTTAGTGGGGAAGGGGCAGAGGATGAAATGCTGTTAAGAGGGCACCTTTGGAGCAAATTAGCAAATTAGAAGGTTTACAAGTCTAAAAGCTGATCATCTGCTTGTGGAGATGCGGCAGGGGCGGATCTAGGCATGGGCATGGGGGGGCAATGCCCCCCTAAATGCCCAGACTGCCCCACCAAACATGATGGCATGTAAAATAACCCAAGATATTTCAAATTGAAGTGCTTATATCTAAAATGATCTGAAGCACTACTGCTGCTACGAACTGACACCACTATTGTCACACCACTAAACCAACAGCATTCCATCATTGAAAACAGAAAACTCTCTGAGTCAGACCATTAGCTTTATGCATGCTGCGTGCAACTTCAACAACAGCTGGTGTTATTATTGATGCTTACTTGCCTGATATACTGTAAGTCTTGTAACTGAAAATAGTATGGGTGCTGCCGCCCCCCATACCATTTTACATCCGCCCTGAGATGCGGGGCAAAAATATAGATTTCTCCGGTTTCATAACTGCTGCAACGATGATGTACAACTGTATAGGTGAGGCGTGTGTAAACACTCCAGTACAGGCATGTGTAACAGCGATTAACCTGCGATTAGCCTGCAGCACTCATTCATAAGGATAAATTAATACTGCAGTCCTGCCTAATGGGTCGTAAATAAAAGCCTCTCTGTTTGACGACGGCCAAGAAAAATGTGCCTAGCGGCTAAAACAACAACAAAAAAATAAACCCTAGAAAGTAGAGAGAGATAAAAAGTTGGGACACAATGAAAAGCCTGATTCATCCTTGTGAATTAACAATTAGTGTACTGAGCGTGTTTTGGTGTTTCATCTGTTGAAAATAGCAGATCTACAAGCTCATATCGCGCCACCGAGTGGCGCGATATGAGCTTGTAGTTCTGCTATTTTTGAAAAATTGTGAAAATGTGCTGAATACTCTGAATACATTATTTTGGAAGCAAACATTTTTAACTCATTTTTTTTTGCTTCTGGGGATCCCTAGAACAACATGCTTCATCCTAGCATCAGAAACTATAATTTATTGTCAATAACTAGAATCTAGTGTCGGAAACTACTGTAGAATCTAGCGTCAAAAGCTAGAATGTTGCTGCAGCAACATTGCTGTTGCTGAGACTCTGAAGAGGGTCAGGACATAATGGGTTAACACATAACGAAGTGTTTTATGTGCGGTAGGCTAACCGTTGGGGCTTCTTGGCTGGAGGACTAGGTTTAAATGTCAATGTGATCCTCCATCATATATTCAGGCTGGGAATGTGAAGCAACAGCAGCCAAACAGCCAAGGAACGAACGCAGGTATGCCTTGGCTGGTGAGCCTGTGTGTGTGTGTGTGTGTGTGTGTGTGTGTGTGTGTGTGTGTGTGTGTGTGTGTGTGTGTGTGTGTGTGTGTGTGTGTGTGTGTGTGTGTGTATGCGTGCGTGCGTGCGTGCGTGCGTGTGAGTGTGTGAGTGTGTGTGTGCGTGTGTGTGTGCGTGCGTGCGCGTGTGTGTGTGTGTGAGTGTGTGTGTGTGTGAGTGTGTGTGTGTGTGTGTGAGTGTGTGTGTGTGTGAGTGTGTGTTTGTGATAGCCTAGGTACTTGTTAATTAATGCTAATTTGATCTGTAGGTTCCAGGCGAGCATCTAGCGCATCCTAATGCATTTGGGAAGTGAAGTGCCACTAGTGCATTTTGGATTTTGGCAACACTGAGTGTGAGTAGTGCTTTGCTTGCGTGTATGTGTGCTGCTGCGTACTGACCCGTGCATCGTACTCCAGCACGAAGGGAGGGATGTCGATCTGCTCCGGCTTGATGCAGGTGAACAGCTGCCTCAGGCTGTCCAGGTAGTGGACCTTCTCCTTCAGGCCTGTCACACTGAAGGACGTGAAGAACCACGTAGACACCTGATGGAGTGGGGAGAGAGAGAGAGAGAGAGAGAGAGAGAGAGAGAGAGAGAGAGAGAGAGAGAGAGAGAGAGAGAGAGAGAGAGAGAGAGAGAGGGAGGAGAGAGAGAGAGAGAGAGAGAGAGAGAGAGAGAGAGAGAGAGAGAGAGAGAGAGAGAGAGAGAGAGAGACGCCTTTCAAATCAACGCAACCCTAAAGTCAGGCTGACGGGCCAATCGATGCCCAAGCTTATAATAGTTAACTAAAACTAACTAAAAAACTAAAACTAAAAATCAAAAAACATTTGAGTTAACTGAAACTAATAAAAAATAAAAATGAATGCAAAAAACGATAACTAAACTAAAACTGTAATGTGGGTTCAGAAAACTAACTAAAACTAATTGAAATTATACCCAAAATACCCTTAGTTTTAGATTTTTATAAAGCTTTTAAATTCAAAATGTTTTGGTGACCATCATGAGGAGGAGATGCTTCTAGATCTTCTATCCACTACTGAGTTCCATAAACACTGGAGGTAAAAATTGTGTTCTTGTGGGAGAGTGCAATCATCCAATCTACTAAGAAATTCAAAGCAAGGGTTGAATACCAACCGTTTCCTACTTTAGCACATTTTTTAATCTTATACCTGACAACCAAAGCACAGGAAAAAAAAAACTATAACTATAACTAAACTAAAACTAAATATTTTCAGCAAAATAAAAACTAAATAAAAACTAGCGAACCCGCTCTAAAAACTATCTAAAACTAACAGAATTAGAACATAAAGTGTCAAAACTAACTAAAACTAAACTAAAATGAAAAATCCTAACTAAAATAACCCAAGCGATGCCAACCGAAAGGCCAGCAGGGCTTTGCCACCCCGGTGGGCCTCAAATGCAGGCCAGGCGATGAAGTGAGCACGGCCTCTACACACCCCAAGAAGCAGTAGTGAACTGCTGATATAGGACAGAACACTGCGGCCATGACACACGTTTTACCCCACAATGACAAAATATCCTGTGGGTGTTGGAAAGATTAACTTTCAGCATCATAAACTGCCAGTATAACTTAGGCACACCACCGCTAAACTTAAAAAAAATACCTATTCGCATTGGCTTTTGATGAACTCTTCCTTATTGCCTGCCGTGCTTTTATCTGCTTTTTCTCTGATCTGCTATACTTAGATTGCTGTGTTCCATGTGCAAAGTTGCTTTTCCGGAATCTTGTTATTTTTCTATCATTGATGTTCTAATGAGCCCTTCTCAAAACCCCCACTCTGTGGGGGTGGGGTTGGTTCACTTGTCCAAATGCCAATCCAGATTACATTAGCAACTGTTGCTATGCAGGTCAAGCTTTCCTCTTCTAGCGTGCCTATTGGACAAGGCCGGAATGGGCGAGGGGCTTAGTGAAGGGCTCATTGTCCCTCTGGTTTGGTGAGCATATGTGGGCCTTGAGTTTTATTGTAAACCAAAGTGTGTGAAACACTTTGGGTTACGATTCTGTATGAAAAGTGCAATATAAATAAAGTAGGGCTGTTGAATAAAAAAAATCATAAAAAATATTCTGGTGAATAAATGAAAATAAATGAAAAGAAATAATGAAATTAATCACAGCTTCAATATTAATTTAATCATGATTAATCACTAAAGAAACTATGGTTTCCCTTGACCGCACTTGAACATTTAAAAACGAAAAAGTATTTGGGGGGGGGAAAGGACGTCCTTATTTCTTGAATATTTATCAAAATAGGTGATAGGTACAAACCCCCAAAGATGGTAAATCTTGAGCTATACTCTATAGCTTTGGTTACAGCATACCTGGGCATTATGCGGCCCGGGGGCCAAATGCGGCCCTTTGGCTGACTCTGACCGGCCCCTGAAAGGGTTTTAAACCAGTGGTCCGGGGACCATCTGTGGTCCTTGAGAGAGTTCCAGTTAAATATGGAAAGTTGGTTAACCAGATGTAACTCTTTGAGAGCGTAAAAATCAAACCAAGTCTACACAACTAGAGAACGTGGAAATGGAAGATTAATGGTCATTTTGATCTGTATGTTTGATTGTTTGATTCCCCAAATCTAAAGAAATCTTTAGTTTTGGGGTCTGTGGAGCTAAAATGTCATCAAATGGTGGTATTTACTGAATAAATAGAGGTCCCTGATGTCAAAATGGTTGGTCTTACGCTTACCTTTATCTTGAAATTACAGGGATATAGGGTTAGGGTTAGACTTTAGTTCAGCCTTTAGTCTTGGCCCTCCACAGTATTTTATGTATCTCATGTGGCCCCTTGGGAAAAATAATTGCCCACCCTGGGTTACAGGGAGACACACAGCTATATGTCTCTGTAAAACCGTGCTCCAACTACTTTTTTAAGAAAAATGCTCAGTGGGTTGAATCAGTGTGCACATGAGTTAATTGTGTTAAAAATTTTAAATCAGATTAATAAAAACAATTAATTTAGCAAATTAACTCATTATTTTCATCAGCCTTAAAATATAGTTTGATTAATTGATTGATTAATAAAAATGCAAGACAAAACTGTTGGACACACGCACAACTCATTTGAACGCACAGTTCATTTGAACCCAGAACTACAACGCTACACGTGCCCTCACCTCCCCAAAACCATGAAAATGTGTGCGCATGAGAGAGAGAGAGAGAGAGAGAGAGAGAGAGAGAGAGAGAGAGAGAGAGAGAGAGAGAGTGTATTGTTTACCTTGGAGCGGAAGGTGGGGTGTACGAAGTAGAAGGCGCGCAGGTTCCTTTTAAACCTGAAATGCAGAAAACAGAAGTGCTTACAGAGCTGGATCAGAATGCCAGATCGTTATCACCACATAATGACTCGTTACTTATTTCCTGTCCGACAAGGGAGGGAAAAAATAATAATAATAACAGCAGCTGCCTGAATGAAACCCAGAAATATGACCGAAAGAGAGAGAAATGGCGGGAAATGTGCCATTCTTTTTATTTGTTTTTCTTTATTCTTCCTTCCCTCATTTTATTTTTAAACAAACCGGCCAAATATGCATATAATAGCTTCTAATATGATGTCCAAAAGAGTTCTGAGGCCAAGCTACGTGGTCGCGACCCAGAAACAACAAACAGCGCACACAATCACCTCCCGGCCACGATCCAACGGCATGGAAACATTTGCCGTTCACACACACGCACACGCACACGCACACACACACACACACGCACACGCACACACTTGCACGTGTACAAATCATTCGTGTCACCTGTAAATGCTGCACAGTCTTGACTTAAATTAACAGTACATATTTCAGTATGGCAATAAGAAGCCATGCGATAATGTAACTGCACCGTACCGCGCACAATGCAAGCGTTAACACGGCTTATACTGTATATACCTTCCTGAAAATTAATTAGACGACAGTGGAATGAGGGAGAAGCAGCATGGGACGATTTCCATTTTTTTCAGCACATAGGTAAAGTAGCATTATTAGCCCTGCGTTTCCATTCGTAATTTCATTAGTTATATTAATAAAGCGTTCGCCGCCAATTAACGTGGTTCGCCTACGTTGTTAATCCTGTTGTTAATCGGTCAATCAGCACAACGCCTTTCGTTCCAAATAATACCGCTACCCTGTGGCCTTCACGCTTTTACTGTTGGCATTTCCACAGGACGAACCGTGGGAAGCTGCCGTAGTCTGTGTCATATAAAGCAATCAAGAGTTCTACACGCGTAAAACAGTGGTCTTTACTTTAACCCTTAGGAAAATCCCAACATTCTAATATGTCATTAGTATACCTTAGAGGTGTTGGGTGGACACGATAAAAACGTTTCCCCATTTCCTGAAAATAGATGTCTGAAGAAAATCATTAACATGGTGAAATACATCTTGATGACATCATCAAGATGTATTTCACCATGTTAATGGATTTCTTTAGACACTTCTTTTTTCTGAGAGCCTACAAAACAGAACCAAATGAACCTGTTAGGGTTCATTTGGGTTGCATTTGTACACTCTCAGAAAAAAAAAAATGAAAATGGGTGGAATACATTTTTTCACACTTTCAGACCACATCTGTGGTCATTATATAGCCATATCCAAAAATACATGCCAAAAATGGGAACATTTTCACTTGCGTATTTTTTAAATAAAAACTCCATAACAGCATCTGATAGACGCCTAACAGGTGCTTTGGTGTTTGGCTGAAATGGTTTTAAAAGCCTTACGCATTCTTTTTTTTGTTTGTTTTTTAGGTATGGGACAAGTTAAATCAAAAACTGCTTCCAGCAAAACAGGATACTGGATAAAACCTTAGCACAGTAACCTCCATTATAATCTCACGGCTCATTCAATCCGCTAGCCTGCTGCTTGCCCAAAATAACTAATCTACAAGCGATCTAGTCTGACCAGAAGTTGTTCTGTACTCATACATAAATACATAAATCAGGGGTTTTCAACCATTGGTCTGGGGACCACCAGTGGTCCCTGGAAGTAATCATGGTGCTCTCCAGCTAAATGATGGATGGACAGTTGGTAACGAAATGAACCCTTATAGATCTGTAACTCTTGAGATTGTAAAATGAAACCAAATGAACCAGCAAGAGTTAAATTATATTTAAACATCTGAATTACTTAACTTTCAAGAATGTACACATAGAAACTTTAAAAGAACTTTAAAAGAACATTTTGCTAGTTTATCTCTCCTAAATTGTGGACAAAAAACTGGGAAATCCTTAATTTTGGGTCCGAGAGACTAAACTCAGCAGCAACTGGTGGTCCGTCACTAAAATGCAGAATGAACAGTGGGCCCTGGTATGAAAAAGGCTGAAAACCACTGAAGTAAATAATAAAATCCCCTTGAGTGAATCTTTGTTATATGGTAGCATGCTGCAGATCAGTTCTTTTTGTCAAATGAAGCAATATAAATGAAACCTAAGGCTTTCTAAGATTCAAACTTGAGAGAGAGAGAGAGTGCAGTGCAGTGCAGTGCAGTGCAGTGCAGTGTCGTGTAGTGCAGACCAGATACTTGGTGAAAGGATGAACATTTATGAGGAAAGGATGAAAAACAAAAGGCACCGTTCAAGTGTGTCTCTTAAAGGGGAACTCCACCCATTTTCAACATTTTAATATGTCATCAATATACTGTACCTTAGAGATGTTGTGTGATGAAAAAAAAAAAAAATCCCCCAATTCTGTATTTCCTAAAAATGGAGGTCTAAAAAAACATTAACATGGTGAAAAACATCTGATGACATCATCAAGATGTATTTCACCATGTTAATGATTTTTCTTTCAGACCCCTTTTTCCTGAGAGAGTACAGATGGAATCAAATGGACCCGCTAGGGTCCATTTGGTTCACATTTGTACCTTCTCAGGAAAAAAATGAAAATGGTTGGAGTCCCACAAAGACTGCTTCCCTTACTTTTCTATTATCTATTATAGAATAGGCCCCGCGTTTTGATGGGCTGCACCGTCAAATGTATTGATATCAAACTGGGTCGCTGTTTTCTCTAGTTTTGTTACTTGGCTCTGCGTCTATAGTCCGTCTGTGACCGCATCGCTCATCCACACTGCCATCCACCTCCATTCTATCGACAAACTAAACGCTGAATAACTCTAAAGATCTAGAGATCTCTCTGTGGTGTGGATTAAAAAAAAGGTATGACGTTCGGGGGGTCCCTGCTCATTAACCGGTGGTCCAGCATGGGAACAGTGGCATTTTCTGGAGCAAGGATGTGTCCCGTTTGAGCACGCTCAAAACTATGGAATGGCACTTCCCTATGAAATCAGAACCGCAGATTCACTATCTATCTTCCGCCGCAGTCTGAAAATAAGCTTCTGTCTATACTCTAAGGCAGGGGTGCCCACACTTTTTTGACCTGAGAGCTACTTTCAAAATGAGCGACAAGATCTACACATCAAACATGTGATTGTTCCATTACTGAAATCCATATCAAGGCCCCCTAGAAAGAGCTTTGAAATAGTGTTGATGGTGTTACTTACTGTTATAGTGTTTAAAAATAATGCACTTGTAATGAAAAATAGAGGGGGAGAATTGGAAGGTTTTCCTGTATATGCTATTACTTAAGTTTGAAAATGGTATTTGAGGTTTGAGTTGACAGTTTGTGATGTTGAGTTTAGTTTCTTGCACCTAAAACTAAGAACTTTCACAGTTTTTGTCCACAATTGTGAAAGAGAATTGGCAAAACGTTGGTCAAAATAACAATTATTATCTAATTGTGTGGATTCTTGAAAAGTACATAATTCAGATGTTTAAATATAATTTAACTCTTGAGAGTGTAAAACGAAACCAAATGGACCCGTAAGGGTCCATTTGGTTTCGTTTTAACACTCTCAAGAGTTACAGATCTATAAGGGTCCAAGTGACTGTCATGTGATCTGTGTGATCTACCTTTTAAGCACCGCTGCTCTAAGGAGTATAGATTCTCTGGAGTTGACCATGTACTGTAACATCTCTTTTCCATCACATTTAGCCAACATTTCCATCATGTTGGATCCTTGTCAACTAAACATTAAACCAATCAGGGTTTTTGCACACCGTTGTATTTAGCAAAATGGAAAAACGCCTGCAGAAATGCAGCTGGTTACTTGTTAAAAAAAGGCACACAGTCTTAAGTAAATAATAATCAGCCTTATCTAAATATCACTTACTAATTACTTTAAGATTTATCTTAACACTTTGAGGTGCGTCAACGGAGAACTCCGTCGAATTTAAGTCCCAGTAAAAAGTAGCGCAGTGGATCAAAGACGGAGTGTAATCAAGAGACGGAGATTGAGACATTCCGAACTAAAAAAAAAATAATTCAATGATTTGAGCCTCATTTTCACCATTTTCAAAAATATCAGTCCTACAAGCTCATATCGCACCACTCCGTGGCGCGCTATGAGCTTGTAGGTCTGATATTTTTCAAAAACTAAAGTAATGCCAACGATGCTAAGTAAAACTAAGTAATGCTAATAATGCTAAATATTGCTAATAATACTAAGTAATGCTAATGCTAAGTAGTGTTAATGATGCTAAGTAGGTAATGAGTGAAATCAAGAAGACGGAAATTGAGACATTCTGAGATTTGCGTCTCATTTTCACCATTTTCAAAAATATCAGACCTACAAGCACACAGCGCGCCACTCCGTGGCGCGCTATGGGCTTGTAGGTCTGATATTTTTCAATAACTAAAGTAATGCCATTGATGCTGATTAATGCTAACAATGCTAATAATACTAAGTAATGCTAATGCTAATAATGCTAACTAATGCTAAGTATTGTTAATAATGCTAAGTAATAGTAATAATGATGAATAATGCTAATGATGCTAAGTAGCTAATGCTGGTAATGCTAATATTTGCTAATGTAAAGTAAGTATGGCTAATAATGCTACGTAATACAAATGTTAAGTATTGTTAAAGGTAGGGGAAGTGATTTCACTTTTGTCAGATATCACCCAAAAAATATTTTTTTCTGTTAAAATGCTCTATTATAAGGTGTGGAAACCATATATGGAGTTTCCCCCTCCCCCACGTTAGCAGAGGAGCTAATAAAAGCTCCCCAGGTGGTGGCGAATTCTCCTCCAATTAGGATCGAGCAGCAGGCTCACATAGTGTAGCTACTGTTTGGCGCCCCTAGTGCACCAGGCTGGAACTACAGGATGAATTTCAAATCACTTACCCTACCTTTAATAAAGCTAAGTAATGCTAATAATGCTAATGATGCTAAGTAATGCTAACTGTCCTATTAACGCTTATAACACCAAAGGCGTTCCCACCAATTATGGGTTAATTAATCCACATCTGAGATCCGGAGGGAGGCTACTGTATGATCTTGTCTTGCGTAAATCGGCAGGTTCATCATTCAAATTTGTCCGCTCCCATTATAACTCTTAATTTTCATCAAAATGTTGGTTTTTGACGGCCATAGCGGCACTACCGTTAGTCGCAGTAGGAAGTATTTGACCTCCACTTTATTCACCATCGTTGGTTCTTTATTTTGGCTAATCTTAAGCCACCTGTAAGATGAAGCCTGGCGACGTTGTGTGCGTCTGAAACTCGGTCCGGATGAAAACGACCATGCGCGCACTGATTTATAATGGGCACTGAATGGTTCCCGCCGCTTATTGTGTTAATTGTTCCACTCTACAGAGACAGGGTCATTTAGACCAGATGATATTTTCAAGATGACCCGCAATGTGCTGTGCAATTTGCGGTCACAAAATGTGTTTACAAAAACCCACATAATCAATGCCTTACTGTACTTAATGTAGAACGGATGTGAAAGCAGTCTTATGTTTATGTGAGAGTGCAATAACAATATTTTTTACACTAAACAATAAATGTAAATTGTGCATTGATATAGTGTATATTGATATAGTATATTTTGACCCACCATCATGGGTCAAAATCAGGGTTAAAGGGTGCCAATATATTGAGCCATTGTGAGATTGTAGACTGGCCATTTTAACTATTGAAAAATCTGTAATTTTAATGCAATTTTAAATAATAGGCAAAGAAGTTAAGGGATATGGGGTTTAGCATGTGATGAAAATCTATGCCTAACAGTTTGCTTCATGTCCTTCAAAAAAAAGTCACTCGAGCAGTGCAATAAGCTCATGATCTCGTCCAGAACTGAGCGGTGTTGCTCGCACGTGTATGTGTGTGCTCGCGCGCACCCATGCGCGCGTCCTGTGGCTCATATGGGCCGCATCTGCTCATAGGACTCAGAGGTCAGCACGACACCAATGACCCGGTGAACACCAGCTGACCAAAAACAAACTTAGACGTGCCCGAGAAAGAGAGAGAGAGAGAGAGAGAGAGAGAGAGAGAGAGAGAGAGAGAGAGAGAGAGAGAGAGAGAGAGAGAGAGAGAGAGAGAGACACGCTCGGGACGACGTGACGCAATGATCAGGATCACATGATCAGGATCCATACACCCCACCCTCTCTCCTCCTTTCCCCTCCCTGACATCCCTAGCAGGCCCTTAAAAACACAGAGACCGACCTCCCAATGACCACCTCATCTGTTTCCTGGACAAAATAATAATAATAATGATGGATGGATGATAATCGCTATTGAGTGTTCTGGAAAATGTTTTTTCTAAAATACACCAACGATTCGACATGGATGAATCCCCTCGCTAAAACAGGAAGATAAAGAGAGAGAGAAAGAGGGAGAGAGTGCAGACCAGATGCTCGGTGAAAGGATTAGCATTTAGGACCGCTCCAAAGTGTCTCTCTTAACGACAACATTGAAACCATGAAAGCCCTGCTGCGACCTCACCACCAGTCCCTGCTCCCCGCCGCGACCAACTGTGTTTGTAGTAGTTCTAGTATACGACTTCAAGATCTTCATAAATTTAATGTCCGGAAGGGGATTTGGTTTACAGCAGATCACAGACCGGTTTGTCACACAAATCAAGTACAACACACAGCAACGAGACGTGCGACAACATACCGTATATACGACAACATCTGTGCAGTTGATAAAAGGCTAGGAAAATAAAAGAGCAGCTGAGCCAACCAAATACGGTAGAAAGAAGCATCATAATGTGCCCTCGTCATGAACACATGTTCTCCTCGTGTCCCCTAGGGTAGATACCCTCATAATACAGCCTGATGGAGGGGACAGGAACTGGTTGGAATAACGTGTTTTCACACTATGTCCAACCATGGAAACTCCCCCCTGTCAGGTGAAAAGATGGCAGCTTGGACTCCTCATGCATTGAAGGACGCATGAGGCCAGTCCTCAACCTCGTCAGGTTGGTGGAGAGGGCGTGTAGAGCCCAAGATTACATTACATAATTGACACAAGGGTGGGAAAATGGGTTACAAAATCTTGGGATGAAAATTTGGAAAGAAAAAGAGCATTGACTGCTCGGATCGGATTAAGCCAAAAGAGTATTTGTCCGTATTTCTCACACGGTCACTATTTGAGCGGATGTCTATTATAAAAAAAATCAAGGCTCTCCAATTGGATGCCAGTCATTAGAGTTTTCACAATTCTCCCAAGGAGATTTTTATCTTTAGTAGACATTCGCCAAAGCCGCATGAACAATGGTGTGGATTTGAGCCCACAACCTTCTGCGTTAGCAGGCAGGCACTCACAAGCACCCATAAAAGTTTGGTTTTGTTAGAAAAGCTAGAAAGCGATATCTATTCCGATATTCAGTCATTAGGGGTGCCTCGATTGATACGATGACGTGATCAGAGCAGGTAATTTCACGTAATCTTGAAATGATCGAAATTGTAAACACTTCACTTGTCTTAGACATATCGTATTTTTTAACGTTTTGAATCTAGAGAAAACTTGCGATTTTTTTTCTTTTTACACAGATATTTTCTTACGGGTGTCCCTGCCACTGACTAAATTACGGCCCATTATCTAGTTCGCATTTCTGAATATATTAGGGTTCTATTTCCCTGGAAAGTCATTACAATTCCTCTGCTACACAAATGGAGCTCGACGTAACGTGAATTGAGTTACAAGAGTCAGCCCGTTCGTGTTGGACAGGGGCGGGAGTCATAAAAACTCTGGCCCGAGGGTCTGGGATCACTTTTTGGCAGAAGTACATTAGCATTTTGAAGCTTTGAAAGCTTCCAGGGATATCTTGGCATGTCAGTTTGTTTAATTGTCTCATTTGAGCAGTGCTCTTGCCCTGGCCCTGCAGACACGGCTGTCAGCAAGCTGACAAGGAGGTTCGTCACCTAGACCTGAGCTCTGCATGTCCTTTCTAATGCAGGTTCACACAGGGTCTCAAAGAGGGGGTTCCAGGGGGTCCCGGGCCGAGCACCCCACCCAGGGGCGGACTGGCCATCTGGAGTACAGGGAGTTTTCCCTAGTGGCCTGGACAGGTTTTTTTTTTTTTTTTTTTTTTTTTGAAAAGTCCAGGGCAGGCCAGGGCGCCAGGCCCAGGCCAGGCAAACTAGTGTTTCTATCCTTCAAAAAAGAAAGGGTGTCCTACACCAGAGCCTTCAAGTAGGAGAGTTGCCATATTCCTGTTCACTCCTGTGCGCCAGGGCACTGCCTCACGCTGCTGGAGGCAGTGTTGCCAACTGCCAAGATCCAAAATGCACTAGTGGCACTTCCAAAATGCACTAGAATGCGCTAGATGCTCGCCTGGAACATACAGATCAAAATGACCATTAATCTTCTACATTCTCTAGTTGTGTAGACTAAGTTGGGCTAATTCACATGATGAATATTATAACTCTTGAGGGTGTAAAAATGAAACCAAATGGACCCGCAAGGGCCCATTTGGTTTCATTTTTACGCTCTCAAAGAGTTACATCTGGTTAACCAGCTGCCCCCACCAGGGTGGCCTGGCAAAGGCAAAATTGTCCCGGTGGGAAAATATGTGCCAATCCGCCCCTGAGCCCATCCCAAGTGAGTTCCAGAGGGGCTACCAGCAAGATGAGGAACAGTAGTAGCTGTGCCACTATGATCTGTGTGCATATAAATAAGAACCCCACTTAAAGATCAGTGGACATTTATGAGATATTAGGGCTGAAATAATTAATCGTAATGAAATCAATTAAAGTAGTTGTCAACTAATTTAGTAATCAATTAATCTGATCAGCAACTAATGAGTTTTTTTGGGGGGGGAATTTATCCAGGGTGTATTCACACTTAGCCACAGTTTTTCTAAAATGGTGGTAGTTGCACATGTACAGTAGTAACGGAAAAGTATAAAACATGACACATGCAACAGTTAAATCCTCAAGAACAACACAGAAGAAGAGTACAATTCCTTTTTTTGCTTTAGTGAGTGTAAGTCAGTTGTGTAAGTTTTAGGTATTCTTTAATCAAATCTATGCAGTCAGAATAGGCCTGCCCTAAATACACCATGCTTTATTTAGTTTATCTAAATATTTAGTTAACATGTCTAAAATAACCTCAAATGTATTCTGAAGTGAGGGCGCTAAATAAGTGTCATAATCCGATTCATTGATTCGTTAGTTAATAATAATCGTCAGATTAATCTATTATGTATCGACTTATTGACCCGATTATTCGTGTCTTGCAGGGTTGGCAGCACATCCAAAGAAATGTTGTAGAAAGAATGCACATTTCAACATTTTTTTATTGGTGCACAGCACACACCAACAGAACAAACACGCTCATTCATTTTTGTCAGCCTGTTCCAAAAAAATAAAAAAAAAAAAATGAGCTTGTCTGTTTGATGTGGTGCCTTTTTGGGTTCATTTCAATTCCTACTTTTGATGTATGGATTTTGGGTCAAGCACTCCACTGAGAAAATCATTGCCGATGTGAAACCTATTTTTCTTATTTAGTTGAACCATAAACTAAACTTGTTCATAAACTGGAGCTTTGTGAACAAGTAAAATCTAGGGCTGTTGAATGATTAGAACATTTAGTCAGATTGATCACAGCTTCAACATGAATTTAATCATGATTAATCACCATTCGAACTTTGTCCAAACTATGCCATGTTTTCCTGTACAGGATTTGAACATTTTTAAAAAAAGAAAGATAATCTGGGGGAAAAGATCGGCTTATCTTTTAAATGTTCATCAAAATAAGAGATCTACAAGCCCCCAATGCTTGTAGATACCTCGAGTTACTGTATAGGTCTCAGTAAAACCCTGCTCTACCCATTTTTTTTTTCAATGAGAAAATGCACAGTGGATTGACTCAGTGTGCAAATGAGTTAATTACATTAATTTTTAATCAGATTAAACAACAAAATTAATTTAATCCCATTAACGTGTTATTTTCAACAGCCTTAGTAAAAACAATTGTAAACATTAATCCTAAAAACAACAACAACAAACGGGAGCTGATGTAGCAGGGCTTGACACTAACACTTGCCCGCTTGCCCGGGGCAAGTAAAAAAAAAAACGGTGGGGCAAGTGAAGACTGCTGCCCGATCGGGCAAGTGTGCAGGTCATTGCGACCTGAGCTAATTAAGATGATGAATTTTAACTCTTGAGAGTGTAAAAAGGAAACCAAATGGACCCGCAAGGGTCCATTTGGTTTCATTTTTATATTCTCAAGAGTTACATCTGGTTAACCAACTTAGCTGGGGACCACCTGGAACCCTCTCAGGGACCACGTGTTGAAAACCCCTGGTTTAAAGCACCCAAGTAGGGTACACTTAAATGCAAAATTTACAGTATATTTTTGGGGGGCAAGTGACCATGACCTGAGGGCAAGTAGAACCTGACTTGCACTTGCCCGATGGGCAAGTTCTTCGGAGACCTTAGTGTCAACCCCTGTGTAGTGAAGGCAACACTGGACTTACAGTATAATGTGCTCTCTCACCATAGTTTTGGTTAAAATCCAAATGAAGTTCTTGAGGCCAAATCTTTTTCCAATAGAGGTTTCAACGGCCAAATACCATCAATGTGGAGTTATGTGACATGAAAATGTTTGTGAAGAATTATCGACGATTATAAAACTAAACTACATAAATACATAATGACAAAAAAACAAACATGTTTTAGCAGCAGTGAAGTTCTTTCCATGTACGTCATAGCAAGCAGAAGTGGTTATCCACAAAAAATTAAAATAAAATAAAGCCTGCTAAGTGCTTAGTAAGCAACACCCCAGTATAAATACTGAACAAAAACACAATACTTACTGCCAAAAATCATTTCAGGGAAAAAAAGCAAATGGCCTGATGATGTTCATTGCTCAATGTTTTAGAGGCACAAAACGATCAGGTCCCCAAAGAGGTGTTTGTCAAACAGTGAGCAGGGGGGGGCTGGGAACACAATTCCGTCACGGTTCCAACGGGATTGCTAAACAAGACAATAATAAATATCTTAATTATGGGCCCTGGAGTGCAACCTTAGTTTCTACTAGAACAATGCCTGGTTTTAAACTGCCTTCTAATTAGAAAAGTGATGAAAACGTTAGGCCTACGCTGATTAAGTGAAACCATATGACGCTTGACGTTGGTGAAGTAATCAAGCTCATGTTACATTGGAATAATAATAATCCAAATAATGGCCGAATTAATGCGTTAAGACAATTACACCACGCTGCGAGCTTGTTTGTGTGTGTGTGTGCTACTTTTGCATAGCCAACGCTAAAAGCCAACTGGGGTGTGGTTTCTGGTCTAGCTCAGGGGCGGATCTAGGCATGGGCATGGGCATGGGCATGCCCCCCCCCCCCCCGCCCCCCCCCCCCCCCCCCCCCCCCCCCCCCCAAATGCCCTGACTGCCCACCAAACACAATGGCATGCAAAACAACCCAATATATTTCCAATTGCTTATATTTAAAATGATTTGCAACACTACTACTGCTACTAACTAACTACAGCTGTGGCACCACTAAACCAACAGCATTTCATCATTGAAAACAGAAAACTCTCTGAGTCAGACATTTGGCTTTATGCATGCTGCGCGTCTGTCTTGCAACTTCAACAACGACTTATTGATGTTTTTACTTGCCTAATAAGTCTTGTAACCGAAAATGGTATGGGTAACCGAAAATGGTATGGGGGCATCGCCCTGAAGTAGGTGTAGATGAAGTCGACCCCATACCACTCTCCTGCCCACCCCAATTGGAAAATGTTACATCCGCCCCTGGCTACGGCTCGTGCCAGCGAAAACAGCCATGTCAGGTCTTTAGCCGACAGCGGTGAACCTGATCCAACCAGTCTGTTTTCATGGCATCCTACAGGACTATACCAAACCGCGCCCTGCAAAACCCTCGCTATGGAACAGGTTTCCCTGGCCTGGCGGTGATTGTGGTGGCTGTTGTGGTTGTGGTTGCTGTAGTTGTGGTTAATGTAGAGACATTACATCAAGTCGTATCCATTTGTTTTACATCACTATGTGACTGAAATGCCTTTAAGCAACATTTTAATCGTTGCACAGTTTATAGTTTATACAATATATATGACTGAAATGGAATACTGGATGAATATTATACGGTTGACTGAAGGGCTGCAGATCATGTTCTTTGAATGATATTCTTATTGCCTGTATTTCAAAGGTTAATGAAATACAATTGCAATTACAATTGTGCATTAATGGGGAGACCCGCAGCAGTGTTGATTTCGTCAACCAAAACTACAATGAAAAAGAATGTTTGTCCACTACATTTTTCACGCCGGTGAAAACTAAATAACTAAGCTACATTTTTTTTGTGCAGGAAACAAACTCTGCACATCATCGTATGCTTCATGTTTGCATGCTGAAAATATCAGATCTACAATCACACAGCACTTCGCGCATATGCTTATAGTCGGCTATTTTCAGCAAAGCTGAATTATTTATTCATTTTTATTATGATTTATTTATTCATTTATTATTGTCATTCATCATTTTTGTTTTTTCTTTTTGAATAATGATAAACTGTATTACTGTACTGTACAGTATTTATTACTTATATTCTTGAAAATCGGAATAAAGCTTTCAATTCAATTCAAAGCATTTTCAGCTGCCGTTACGGAGGCATCGAGGCCCCCGAAAGATGCATTTCTGTCAACAAAAAACGACTGTAGATTCAGCCTACTAAAATTGCGAGACATTTATTTGACAAAAGTGTTTCAGCTGATTAAAATAAAATACTGACTGAATCTAAAATCAAAAGTTGACTGCTGCTTGGCAGTCAGCAACACATCTCGCTTTGGATGACAGCACCATTCCAGTTGAGATTTGTTATTATTAAGTAACGTCTGCAAGTGTGGTGATGAGAGAGAGTTTGAGGAAGTGGACAGAATGGCGGCGTTTCCCCCAGGGGGTTTGCGTGGCACCCTGACCGGGCCGACTTGTTTCGCGGCTGTCAGCAAACTGAGCAGTTAAGTCAGTCAACAGACTGTTTGACTGACTGCGTGCGGAGGAGGAGGGTTTACTGTAAGGCAGGGGTGTCAAACCCAAATACAGAGTGGGCCAAAATAGAAAAAGTGGAGGGCCAGAGATACCGGTCTGTGTTTCGACACCGGTTTACGATGACGTCTTACGATGACATCTCTGTCAGGAAAAAAGTAATTTCCCTTCAAAAATCAATATCTCTTAATGGCAAGATAATCGTCAAGATGAAATTGCCTGCATTAAAGGTAGGGGAAGTGATTTCACTTTTGTCAGATATCACCCAAAAAATATTTTTTTTCTGTTAAAATGCTCTATTATAAGGTGTGGAAACCACATATGGAGTTTCCCCCTCCCCCACGTTAGCAGAGGAGCTAATAAAAGTTCCCCAGGTCACCACCAATTCTCCTCCAATCAGGAGCGAGCAGCAGGTTCACATAGTGTAGCTACTGTTGGGGGGCCTAGTGCACCAGGCTGGTACTACACCATGGATTTCAAATCACTTCCCCTACCTTTAAAAACTGTTTTAATGAAAAATCTTTTTCTTCTATGATCCTTACCAAGTGCTGAAATAATTGAGAAAGTAAATGTGACTGAGTTGAGGAAGTAAAACAGTTAGCTGCATTCATTTCTTATCATGATGTGTGAAATATACCAGAGGGCCAGTTCTAATACTTCAATATCATCCTGCGGGCCAAACATTCACAGGCCTGAATTGGCCCCCGGGCCTTGAGTTTGACATATGTGGTCAACAGACTGTTTGACTGACTGCGCGTGGAGGAGGAGTCTTTACTGTAAGGGGTTCCCCCCCTGCGGTCGCAGGGAAAGCAGGACATTTTTGCTGCAGCAAGCAAGTCTCTGGGAATCTTCCTTCTCGTTTTAATCTCGGCATGATCTGGTGAAACGCGGAAACAAGACGCAACTTAAACAGATAAGGATCAACTATGTTGCAGTGGTGTAAAGTAACACCGTACTCAAGGAGTGTACTTGAGTTCACGTTTGAGTTTTGTGTACTTCGTTCGAGTACTTTCAACGTCCACTACTTTTACAACAGGGAGTTCCAACCGCACCTCAATGCCTATGCCCACGCCAGTCTGGTGCATCTCAGTTCAAACCTTTGGCCCACTCCCTGCCTACCTGTAGGCCTACCTGCCAAACATGACAAGTATAGGCAGAACATGACAATTCATTGATTCCATTGCTTAACCCACATTGGGTGGATATATATGCCTTTTGGTGTTCTCTGCGTTATTAGGATATTTTGCGTTACTTGGCATAATTAGCATTACTTAGCATTATTAGCATTAGTTAGCATATTTAGCATCACTTAGCCTTACTTAGCATTAGTTAGCATTATTACCATTGCTTAGCATTTCAGAGCGTCATGAAAAATATCAGTTTAAAAAACAAGGGGATGTGCACATCCAAATTCTGCGCTGGTGCTGGACTAGAAGCACACAATCAAAATAATAAAGGAAGTCCGCACAAAACTAATGCTTGCTAAATAAAACACTTTCCGTGTTTCATTTTAATAAACACTGTGGAGCATTAGCCGTGTGCGGACCTCCTTTATTATTTTGAAAATGAAAAATATCAGACCTACAAGCTCATAGCGTGCCACGGAGTGGCACGCTATGAGCTTGTAGGTCTGAGATTTTTGACAATGGTGAAAATTTGGCAGAAATCTTAATTTGAATAATTTTTCAATTCAGAACGGGTTAATCAATATTTTGATCCAAGCGTATCGTCCGATGGAACGGAGTACATCTACGGTGCATGGCAGCATCGACACTATTACGTAACAAACACATTTCAAACAGCTGCAGAAACGTGGCTTGCAGGAAGAAGACAACGACAGGCAGATCGTAATCCGAAGCCGCGATAAAAATCAACAAAGGTGCTAGCTGCTCAGTGAATTACAAAAAAAAGAAAAAGTTAAAAATAGGTACGGTAGGTGCTTGGGTGGCACGAAGGGGACTACCCTCTCCTTTCCTGAAAATAGATTTTTAGATTATTTGTGTGTGTGTGTGTGTGTGTGTGTGTGTGTGTGTGTGTGTGTGTGTGTGTGTGTGTGTGTGTGTGTGTGTGTGTGTGTGTGTGTGTGTGTGTGTGTGCACGTCCCTGGTGAGCTCAGGGCCGTGAACTCTACTCTCTGCTGCAGCTCGATGTCAATACTAATAACACATGTCACAGCACAGCAGAGAAGACCGTAAATAAAATTACTAGAGAGAGAGAGTCACACACCATTAACTGTTTGACAGTTTAACAGAAAAGCTAGGCTCGCTCCCATTAGGCTCAATAGTAACAAAATAATTCATAGAAAATCCTCTGGTGTGAATTTGTGCAAATGAATGATATGCGAAGACAGCTTAAGGTGTCTACTTTAAGGGGGGGGGGGGGGGGGGGGGGGGGGTGTTTCAGTTTGTTTAAATACATTCGAGAAAACAGCCTGCATTTTCACATTCCACTGTTTCCAGGGCTCATTCAGAGATAAATGCATTTAAAGTTATATGATTTATCAATTATCAATAATAGCTATAAAGTGTGTGCGGTGTTTTTCTGGGTTTTGTAGTGCAACTCACCACTTTGTGAGGTGGCTTCATGAGGTGGTGTGCAGTGAGTTAACGAGCTTGCTAATAAAATGTAACCTAAAACGACTTTTGGAGTGATAAGCAGACAACAGAATAATCGATCACTCCAAAAGTCGTGGTAAATCTGTCAATGAGTTAAAACGAAGCCCAACTCATGCTCGTCACTGTCTCTTCAATCTTTCTCATTGGCTTTAATTTTCCCTCTCTCTCTGTCTCTCTGTATCTGAGAACAGGCCAACAGGGCCCAAACATGAATGGGCCTCGGTTGCAGGAACACATGGGAAATCAAAAACATGCATTGTGACTGCACTGCACAGACATTCCACACAGTGACAAAGAGGAAGTTGGAACTCTTTTTTTTTCTTATTTTATTTTGTCCCCTCTGGGCAGAAGGGATGTGGTGAGACAAGAGAGAGAGAGAGGAAGACTTCGTTCACACACACACACACACACACACACACACACACACACACACACACACACACACACACACACCACACACACACACACACACACACACACACACACACACACACACACACACACACACACACACACACACACACAGATGGAGCGTAATGAATCTAATTGAGACACTACTGTGCACAGTGCAGCCCAGTAGCCTTAGGGCCAAGAAGGTTTTTGGTACATGATGATAGAGAGAGAGAGAGGCTGTGGATTCTTCTTGTCTCGTCTCTCTTATGGTGAAGCCAACTAACTGAACCCAAGCGGATGTCGCTGCAGTCTGGGAAGAATCCTCCAATCTTCATATTCTAACCGTTTTTGTGGGGGAAAAAATAATTAACACTAGGGCTGCCTGCAACTAACAACTCATTGTCATAATCGATGCATTCGCCAAATGATTATTTAAACCATAGGTGTAAAACTCTGGCCCGCGGGCCAAATTTGGGGTTAGTGATTTATCGTAGAGCTCTGGGGTAAAAAGGAGCGCTTGTTTTATCCGCCGGCTACTACTAGTAGGGCGGGGCGAAGCATAGTTTTACTGAGGTTATGTTTAGGGTTAGTTACCGCATAAAGCACCGTCTAACTCTCACCCTAACCTAACTCTAACCCTAAACATAACCCCAGTAAACCTAAGCTATGCCTATACCTAATCCTAACCCTAAACTTAACCTCAGTAAACCTATGCCTAAACCTAACCTACCCTAACCATAACCTCAGTAAAACTTCCTTCGCCCCGCCCTACTAGTAGTAGCCGGCGGATAAAACAAGCGCTCCTTTTACCCCAGAGCATACGATAAATCACTAACCCAAATTTGGCCTGGCTTGGACACATCAGATTAGATCAGTGTGTCGCAAACTGACCAGTAAAAAGGCCTTAATGTTGATTTATTCATTGCTATTTTATTTTCAGATTCATTAGCCTGTGGAAAAAGTTAATACAGTTAATATATTTACCTCAAAGGCTGCAAATAGAAAAGAGGCAGTTCAATTTTTATTTAATATGCCATTGATGTTTTTTTTTTCATTTGTTTTTTGAAAGCTTCTTTTGCACTATTAAGTTATGTAAGCGTTACTTGCGTTACTACTCGGGTTTGACACCCCTGATTTAAACGATGAATTAAAGATTATGACTAGGGCTGTTGAATGATTTTTAGATCAGATTAATCACAACTTCAAAATTAATCTAATCGTGATTAATCACCACTCGAAATATGTTCAAAATATGCCATGTTTTCCTGTACAGTATTTGAACATTTAAAAAAGTATATTTATTTTAAGTACTGTATATATTTATCGAAATAGGTGATCTACAAGCCCACAATTCTTGTAGATCCCTCAAGCTATACTCTATGGCTCAGGTTACAGGGAGACACACAGCTACGTTTCCGTAAAACTGTGCTCTTTTTTCAATGAGAGAATGAGAGAATTGAGTCAGTGTGTTTTTAAGTCAGATTAATCAACACAATTAAACACAATTAAAATATAATAAATACAATATAATACATAAATAAAATATAATAAAATACTCTCATTAACTCATCATTATTTTCAACAGCCTTAATTGTGACACTTCTTTAGCCATAAACACTATATATATATATATATATATATATATATATATATATATATATATATATATATATATATATATTATATATATATATATATATATATATATATATATATATATATGCAATATGCAAATTGTGAACAATGAACAAGGGGGTTGTGAGTAATTGGCAGAATTAGCTCATCTACAAGCTGGGCAAAAAGGTATATAAAGGTACAATGACTGGAGCATAGAACTCTGGATGACCCCAGTCGACACAGTGTAGGTTTTTAAAATAGTTTTAATTAAGTATGACGTTATTTTTTGAGCAGCAGGAGAAGCATGGTGAGCATCATTGTTCTGGAAGAACCTTACTGCTGTGGCTTAGTGCTGTCTAAGAGGACGGTATGTCCCTGTGCTCTGGCTGAGGATAATCTCGCCAATTGGCACCAAAATGTTGCAGCCACGTATTCACGTTCACTTTTATCTATTTAAGCTTGTCCACGGCGTGTGAGATCTGCTGCTTTTGTAGTGTGATCAAGTATAGGGCATTAACGCTTTTACATCTGAGAATGATTAGCCCATTTCTGGGCAGTGATGCCTTTTTTGGTGTTCTCAACATTACGTGACGAATGATCCAAAGCTTTGCGCCATGTACAATTTCACCATTTTCCAAAAAGAAATAACATATCTACAAGCTCACTTGGTGGTGCGCTATGAGTTTGTAGATCTGTTATTTTTCAATAGCCAAAGTAATGCTGATAATGCTAATAACGCTAAGTAATGCAAATGCTAAGTATTGTTAATGATGCTAGTAATGCTGAGTAATGCTAATAATGCTAAGTAATGCAAATGGTAAGTATTGTTAATAATGCTAAGTAATGCTAATCAGTGATGGGTAAGTTACTGGGAAAATGCACTAAGCTACACTACTTATTACTCTCAAAACAAGTAGTGTAGCTTCACTACAAGCTATTTATTTATTTATTTATTTATTTATTTATTTATTTATTTATTTATTTATTTATTTATTTATTTATTTATTTATTTATTTATTTATTTATTTATTTATTTTGGGGGGGGTATATGTATGTATATATGTATGATTTTGGGGATGTATGGGTTTTCTATCCATTAAAAATGGGCAACATTTGAAAATGTGTGTGCGAAAACGTAGTAAGCTTTGCTAAATATCAGATCTACAAGCTCATAGCACGGCACCAAGTGGTTCACAAATGAGCACCGCCTGTCCTGAGCCCGACGAATGTTTTGTTTTTCGTCATTTGTTGACAACAAAGTTCTGGACCGTCTGCAGGACGAAACAAGTGTCTGTCTGCAGGGAAACAGCTGCAGCATCAAAGTAGAAGCAACGTAGAGGGGAAAAGGGCAAAATAATATATAGCTAGAACCTATATCCATTTTGATTTTTGGCTAAAAAGTTGCCTCCATTATCTTTAAAAATAAATAAAAAAAATGCTTCTAAAATAAGTTTCCTGAAAAACCTGTCTCCGTGTCAGTGGTGCTCAACTGTTTTCATGTCAAGGACCCCTCAGAAATATCTGCATTTAGCAGTGGACCCCCCAACCGAAATATGTTGGTCCAGAGACCCTCGCCAAAAGAGTCCAGTTAAAAAAAATGCTGGAAAAGAAGATATTTTACAAAGATTTGGACCACATTTTCATGATTTTTTTTTTTTTTTTTTTTTTTTTTTTTTTAAATGTGAGTTAGCAGCTCATATTTTATTTAAATTCCGATTCTGGCTGGACTTTTGGACAATTGTCCATCCCCACACACAGATGCATTCTAGATGTCTGGCGTCACAGACCGGCCACGTGGAGTCCTAGAGATCCAAATGGATCCACACACTGTTAATAGGCTTTGTATGTGAGGTTTTGTACAGTTTTTGTGCAGGAAACAAGCTCTGCATGCGACATGATACGCTTAAAGGTAATATTGGCAAAAATCAAAGCCCAAACACCAAAATAGATATGTAGTTATATTTGTTTGCCTTTTTTCCCCTCGACGTTGCTTCAGCTTTGATGCTGCAGCTGTTTCCCTGCAGACAGACACTTGCTTCGTCCTGCAGACAGTCCAGAACTTTGTTGAATCATGAAAACAATACATTTGCCAGGCTCAGGACAGGTGTGGCTAATGTGTGAGGGAGAGGGGGGTTGTGTGGGGTCAGGCAGTGTTTTAGCCAATCACAGCACAGCAGTCTCCAGCAGTTTCATAATGAGCCAATAAAGTGGAGGTGAGGTGGAGTTACTGTAGATTCAGTTTTCTTTTTAGATTCTGTAGGATGAAGCAAGTGTCTGTCTGCAGGGAAACTACTGCAGCATCAAAGTAGAAGGCACATAGAGGTGAAATACAAAATTATATATAAATAGATGGATAGACAGAATATTGATGAGTGATAACATCCAGGAACATTTCCACTATAAAGCTTATTTCATAGCACAATATTAGAATTGCAATGTCAAATATTCCAAGCAACCCATGCATCACGTCCAAAGGAGATGATGGTTCATGGTTTTAATTGCATCTGGTTAGCATATTGGACACTGACAGAGTGTCATAGTATTCCTAGTGAAGTTCACAGAGAGATGTGATGAGTTGCTTTGCAAAGCGATGATCGTAAAAGAAACCATCACGGCCTCTGATTTAGGGAAGTGTTGTGAACCATAGATCACCAGGCCAGGACTCTCTCCAAGAGCTTTGGAAGGACCTTTTTTTCGGAAATGGAAACCAGATTTTGTGCGCCAGATTTTCCAAAACTGGGCTTCCAAAAAATAAAAATAAAAAGAGAGAAAAATCTCATTTCACTTCATCTCACTTATCTTTTTCCAAAAGTCAAACCAGTGCAACCTTTGGCTGTGTTAAAGATTTTTGGGTCTTTTTAGGTTTCTCACTTCTCACTCTATTTCTACATACCTCTCTTTCTTTTTCGTTAACCAGTCAGACCTTCATTGAGAAATCTGGGATTTTATGTGCGTGTTTGAATGGGTGTGTCTGCACGGGCACCCTCAGATTCTTCTCTTGAGTGAAATCACTAAGAGGCCAATTTGAATAGTCCTTCCCCCTTTAACTGCGGTTCAATACACCCCCCCCCCCCCCCCCCCCCCCCCCCCCCCCCCCCCCCCCCCACCCCCCCCCCCCCCCACACACACACACATACACACACACACACACCAAGGCTGAGGTGGGATAAGTGTGTCAGGTGTGTCAGGGATAAGTGTCAGGGATAAGTGTGTCAGGGATAAGTGGTGAGGAGGACAGGGGGCAATGGTGCCTCCCTCAAATGTGGACATTTCTCGTATTGCGGCTGAAAGTTGTGTAGGCTACTGAGTACACAAGAAAGTATAGGCTACTGAGTACACAAGAAAGTATTAGAGGGATTGGGAAAATTGATTGACAATTGTTTTTAAAATTTAAGGTGGTACCCCTTTAATTTATCCATGTTGTATTTGCAGAAAAAAATGTAGATTACAAATATACACATTTTGGTTTTAATGCAGAAAGCACTCAAGAAAGAGAACTTGGTCGACAAGCACAAACAAGATAGCACAGCAAGGTTGAGTTCACAGAACTACAACTAGACAGCCAACCACACCCTTCCAAACCCCCAGAGCTACAACTAGACAGCCAACCACACTCCCCCAATACGCCCAGAACTACAACTCGACAGCCAACCACACTCCCCAATACGCCCAGAACTACAACTCGACAGCCAACCACACTCCCCCAATACGCCAGGAACTACAACTCGACAGCCAAACCACTCCCCCAATACGCCCAGAACTACAACTCGACAGCCAACCGCACTCCCCAATACGCCCAGAACTACAACTCGACAGCCAACCGCACTCCCCCAATACGCCCAGAACTACAACTCGACAGCCAACCACACTCCCCCAATACGCCCAGAACTACAACTCGACAGCCAACCACACTCCCCCAATACGCCCAGAACTACAACTAGACAGCCGACCACACTCCCCAATACGCCCAGAACTACAACTAGACAGCCAACCACACTCCCCAATACGCCCTGAACTACAACTAGACAGCGAACCACACTCCCCCAATACGCCTGAACTACAACTCGACAGCCAAACCACCCCCCCCCCCCCCCCCCCCCCCCCCCCCCCACCAAGACCTCCAGAACTACAAACGGACAAAGTTAGAGGAGGACACAGATATACAGATCTTCACGTTTGGAAGAGCCAAAACGGGATGAGGAATTAAGGCCTGGGAACACAGGTCATCTTACATCGCATCGCTCGGTTCACCGGTCGCACCTGTTTAGATTTAGTATCTTGTTTCCTCGCGTGAGAGCAGAAACAGAACAAGCGCCACGCGAGGCCAAGAAGCTGTCAGGAGCAAGTTGCACAGAACGGCGTTTTGCGCCGCTATGGACCAGGGGCGGATTGGCATCTGGAGTACAGGGAGTTTTCCCGGTGGCCTGCGCCACCTAGTGGCCTGGACAGGTTTTTTTTTTTATTATTATTATTTTTGAAAAGTCCAGGGCAGGCCAGGGCGCCAGGCCCAGGCCATGCAAACTAGTGTTTCTATCCTTCAAAAAAGAAAAGGTGTCCTACACCAGAGCCTTCAAGTAGGAGAGTTGCCATATTCCCGTTCACTTTTGTGTGCCAGGGCGCTGACGCTGCTGGAGGCAGTGTTGCCAACTGCCAAGATCCAAAATGTACTAGTGGCACTTCCAAAATGCACTAGAATGTGCTAGATGCTCGCCTGGAACATACAGATCAAAATGACCATTAAAGGTAGGGGAAGTGATTTCACTTTTGTCAGATATCACCCACATTTTTTTTTCTGTTAAAATGCTCTATTATAAGGTGTGGAAACCATATATGGAGTTTCCCCCTCCCCCACGTTAGCAGAGGAGCTAATAAAAGTTCCCCAGGTGGTGGCGAATTCTCCTCCAATCAGGATCGAGCAGCAGGTTCACATAGTGTAGCTACTGTTGGACGCCCCTAGTGCAATAGGCTGGTACTACACCATGAATTTCAAATCACTTACCCTACCTTTAATCTTCTACATTCTCTAGTTGTGTAGACTAAGTTGGGCTAATTCACATGATGAATATCATAACTCTTGAGGGCGTAAAAATGAAACCAAATGGACCCGCAAGGGTCCATTTGGTTTCATTTTTACGCTCTCAAAGAGTCTGGTTAACCAGCTGCCCCCATCAGGGTGGCCTGGCAAAGGCAAAATTGTCCCGGTGGGAAAATGTGTGCCAATCCGCCCCTGCTATGGACGGACAACGTCGTCCTTCCACTACGAAACCCTATCGTCTGTCTGCTGAAAGACTTTTTTTTGGACACACACACAGCTCTCTGCCCGCTAAAGGATGTGGAGACGTGTCCAGAAATGTGGTTTGCAAGACAAAATTAGGTCAATTCTTAGGAAGGACCTCATAGCACATTAAAAAAAAGTGCCAGACCCAAAAAGTGTTTTTTTTTTTCCTGGAACCAGTAAAACAGTGTTGAAGTGGTGAAAACATGAGAGAGAGAGAAAGATGGAAGGCTGGACCCTGTTCTTGCTCTTCAAGGGAAAGACTTTTACTGTAGATTGTCACGAAATTCGCATTGAACGGTTTCAATTATCGATGGCAGCGAAGCACGCCCTTGTATGTCCTTATTACTACAAGGATGTAGGATTCCACGTTTATGTTCATGGAATCAAACCAGACTTATTCAGTAGTTTTTCATTGTTTGACCATAATGCCTAATGGCTCTGCATTAACTCCCTAAACTGCCTACTGCCGGTTAAATTTGAGCGAGCAGATGAAAAAAAAGCTATATTTCCGCCCCTGGATAAACCACAATGAATCAATTTTCGTTCAAAGCTCATCTCGTTCTCGGCGTTCAAGGAGTTAAGCCTCTATGCCAGAAGTAGTGTCCGACTCCATATGTCTCCGTAAGCAACATTTGAGATAGTTCTCGAGCTAGTTATCTTGTATCATCTGTCAATAGACCAATGTTTTTTCAACCAGTGGGTCCTTGAGGGGGTTCCATGTGGTCCCCCGCTGCATTATTGAGAGTTATTAGTAACTAAATGGACTCTGATTGATTTTTGACTCTTGAGAGCGTAACAAATAATGAAATCAAATGCACTAGCAATGGGAGAATGCAGAGGAATTGTTCGTTTTGCCAAAAGCATGCAATTGTAGACAAAACCTCCAGTCCAGCGATGAGAAAATACATTCTTTCGTTTTGTATCCAAAAGGACGAATTTCATCGAATGTGGTTCTGTGGCTCCAAAAATGAAGAATAAAGAGCCTTGCAATGAAACAGGAATAAAACCAATACATTAGACCAATGGTTTTCCACCTTTTTGACTCCACTAGTTATTCAGAATTTGAGTCACAGACCACCATTTGAGGACATTTTAGCCACACAGACCCTAAACTAAAGAGTTCTTTTTCTTTTGGCCTTGCGTGTGTGTGTGTGTGTGTGTGTGTGTGTGTGTGTGTGTGTGTGTGTTGTGTGTGTGTGTGTGTGTGTGTGTGTGTGTGTGTGTGTGTGTGTGTGGAGGTGGCGAAAACTCGCTTCATCGACAGTGTCCCGGTTGTTAGGCGCGCTGTTCTCGTTCGTTTCGTATCCCATAATGTCTCCCACAAAAACTTGTGCTGTTTTCTCAAAAATAATGCCATTATTTGATACTCGATTTAGATATTGGATAGTGATTTTTGACTACATCACGGGCAAAAAAAAAAAAAAAAAAATCCACCGACTTGATACAAGAGCAAACAAAACAACGTAACTCCTGGAGCAGCTATGTTTACTCTGAGTAGGAAAAAAAAAAAAAAAACACTGGATGTTTCTGAATGGGAGTCTATGATGGCGCTTATTATGGACTTACTGACAGGGTTTCACACTAACACTTGCCCGCTTGCCCGGGGCAAGTAAAAAAAAATGGTCGGGCAAGTGAACACTGCTACCTGGTTGCCCGAACGGGCAAGTGTACGACTTGTGTGCGCTATAACACAACATGGGGTAATTTGTCTTGAAGGTGGTTATTGCGCTCTGCCTCTGTGTCTTTCCCTGCTTTCTAGCTACAGTATCTCTCCTATCTCTCTCTCCCAGGTCCATTTGGTTCCAAACTATCATTTTGCGTCTGTGACCACAGTGGGAACCACTAATTTACACTGATTTACAAGTATTAGTCTGCAGTGGATGTGGATGTGTACAGGGAACTTCATGGACGGTAAATGTTAGCCGCAACAACAACAAAAAAGAGTTAAATACGCATTTCCTTTTTGTTTGCCGATGAACACTTACTTTGCGTCGACGATGTGATGGAGCTTCTTGAGGAAGTCGGCGTTCAGGTGGTTGTGCTCCAGGGTGAGGGTGTGGAAGTACACCATCACATACTCCTTCACCGTGATGTGGTCCATTACGTGGATGAAGTACAGCAGAGCCTGGACACACACGGACACCAGGGTAAGGTAAGGTAAGGTAAGGTAGTTTTATTTATAGAGCACCTTTCGAGACAGTTGTCACAAAGTGCTGTCCAATATAGAAAAAAGAACATACATACATACAAATAAAAATAAAACAGAGAAACAAAACAACATATTAAGACAAACAACGGTCAGAGATACAAGAAATGAAAGTGACAAAAAAAAATGAAATTCTATAAAAGACCAAAGTGCTTGCGAAATAAGTGAGTTAAACCCTTCTTGAAAATCTCAACAGACACGGCATTTTTTAAATTACAGGGGCAGATGTAACATGTCCCATTTGGGGGGGGGGGGGGGGGGGGGGGGGCAAGAGAACATGTTGGAGGGGCAAGAGAAAATGGTATGGGGGCGGCTTCATCGCACCATACCATTTTCAGTTCCAGGACTTTTATTAGTCAAGTAAAGCATCAATAATAACATCAGTTGTTGTTGAAGTTGCAACAGACACGCAGCATGCATAAAGCTAAAGGTCTGACTCAGAGAGTTTTCTGTTTTCAATGATGAAATGCTGTTAGTTTAGTGGTGCCAGAATTGTAGTTAGTAGCAGTAGTAGTAGTTTCAAATCATTTTAAATATAAGCACTTTAATTTGAGGCATCGTGTTTGGGGGGGCAGACTGGGTATTTGGGGGGGCATTGCCCATGCCTAGATATGCCCCCGATGGACACGCACACAAGTTCACATTACTATACATTTACAACGTATACGTTTTCAACCTTTTTCATAGCAGGGCCCACTAGGTACCCTGCATTTTATCCACGGACCACCATGTGATGTTGAGTTTAGTCTCTCGGACTCAAAAACTAAGGATTTTCGAGTTTTTTCCACAGTTTAGGAGAGATAAACTGGGCAAACATTGGTCAAAATGTCAATTCCTCTCCATTTTTCTAATTGTGTAGATTCCTGAAAATTAAGTCATTCAGATTTTAATTTTATAATTTAACTCTTGAGCGTTACAAATGAATCCAACTGGCCCTAGGAGGGTCCATTTGGATTCATTTTAATGCCTACTTTAGATATTGAAAAATATCAGACCTACAAGCTCATAGCGTGCCACGGAGTGAAGCTTGTAGGTCTGATATTTTTAAAAATGGTGAAAATGTGGTGCAAATCTTTGAATTATTTTTTCGGTTCAGAATGGGTGAAAGTGCAAACTCACATGCACATGAGTGCACACACACACACATGCACGCAAGTGCACACACACACACACATGCACACACACACACACACACACACACACACACACACCACACACACACACACACACACACACACACACACACACACACACACACACACACACACACACACACACAGAATGTCTTTAGAGGCATGAATTACCTTCTCCAGGTCAATGAGGGAGACTGGGATATTCCTTCCTACGACCACCATCACCGTTCTGCCACACATGTCCACACCTAGAAACACATCATATGCATGTTATACACACATGTCCACACCTAGAAACACATCATACGCATGTTATATACACATATGGGAGAATACCAAATAACAGCCACTACTCAAACAACAGCCCACTACCAAATAACAGCCCTTACTCAAACAACAGCCCAGTACCAAATAACAGCCCAGTACTTTATAATAACAGCCCAGGCTACTATTTGGTATTTTACGGTAAGCATGTTAATGCACATGTCCACACCTATAAACATATAATATACACGTTATATGCACATGTCCACACCTATAAACATATAATATACATGTTATATGCACATGTCCACACCTATAAACATATAATATACACGTTATATGCACATGTCCACACCTATAAACATATAATATACACGTTATATGCACATGTCCACACCAACAGTATAAACATGTAGGTGTGGACATGTGCATAATATTGGCTGGTGGTGGACCAGAGGCGCCTCATTTTTATGATATCATGTATCACGTTATGCACACGTTTCTTGTCCACACCACACAACATAAACATCTTTTGTTTTCTTCTATTGGACATGCTTTACATCTGTGTGTTGTTTCGAAACATATTGAACCAATAAAAAAGCAGTTATAACTTAAAACACTTTGGACAAAACAAACTCCAAACTCCACTCGACCCTTCAAGCTGTATGCTAAAACAACCCTCTCATGTCGAGTCATTGCCAAATAAATGAAGACACAGTAGAGGGGTATGCACGTGCATAAAGTGAATGGGATAGTCAAGTGACTAATGGAGTGGAAAAGTGACTTGGCAATATTGTTTAACATCATGCTATCAGATAGGATTTTTCTGTTTGGATGTATGGCCTGTCAAGCGGACAGAAAATAATTTAGGTGACTGAAGTGGGCACTCCTGATGTGATGATGTCACCTCGCATCTTTCACTCTCTCTATATCAACTTTGATGTTTCTTAATTTCCAGAAAACAATATATTTTAAATTTCTTAAAAAAAAAAAAAATGAACATATTTGGGTTTCTTGCCAACAGCATTAGACAAGCCCCCACTCTTCAGGTGTTCGAATCACGTCTCAAAACATTCCTTTATTCTTTGGCATTTCCAAGCATTGTATGAGGTGTCTCTGATGTTCAACTGTAAATGGCACTGTGGTTGTTTGTCTTTTATTTGTTGTTATTTTTTAATTGTTGTTTTTTTTTTTTTTTTTTAATCTAAAGCACTTACAACTCTGTTGTTATATAAATGTGCTATATCAGGGGTTTTCAACAGTTGGTCCGGGGATCACCAGTGGTCCTTGAGAGTTCCAGGTGGTCCCCAGCTAAGTTGGTTAACCAAAAGTAACTCTTGAGAACGTAAAAATGAAACCAAATGGACCCTTGCGGGTCCATTTGGTTTCATTTTTACACTCTCAAGAGTTAAAATATTCATCATCTGAATTAGCCCAAGTCTACACAACTAGAAGTTTAATGGTCATTTTGATCTGTATTTTTAGCTTGTTTTGTTCCCCAAATCCAGCCTGGTGTTGTGGACAAAAGCAAAAGACCTTTAGTTTTTGGGTCTGTGGGGGCTAGAATGTCATCAAATGGTGGTCCGTGGCTCAAATGCTGAATAAATGGTGGGCCCTGGTATGAAAAAGGTTGAAAACCCCTGTGTATAAATAATGGTGGTATGGTATGGGGGAACACCTGGACGATAGCTGAATGAATCCATCAAGTGCCAATTCTCGCACGCTCGCTCGCACGCACGCACGCACGCACGCGCACACACACACACACACACACACACACACACACACACACCACACACACACACACACACACACACATACACACACACACACGCCACGTAAACATGAAGATAAGTTGAACATGTTAAAGTTGTCCTTCTTATTCAGTCCAACAGCTAGTTGGACACGAGTTGCTTTTTTTAGGATCCTCTTACATTTTGTGGTTTTGTTTGGACAGGAGAGAGACAGGAGGGAGAAGGGTAGAACAATGGACAATTGGTTATAATTTGCGTTTTAGTTTTCGCGAACTTGTCAGCAAACGTTTGACATGGTCAGCTCAAGACGGCTCCAGTATTCCCTCTCAGTGTTGCCAACTTGGCAACACCGTATTTGTCGCTATATTTAGTGCTTTTTCAGACCCCCCTAGCGCCAAAATTAGTGGAAAAACTCCTGGCGGAAAATCTAGTGCTTTTTTTGCTGGTGAGTTGGGGCGAAATTGATTGACAGGCGCCAGAGATAAAACCCTCTTTTTTCACCATTTTTCCTCCTATGACAGTGGTCAGTTGGTTAACCAGATGTAACTCTTTGCGAGTGTAAAAATGAAACCAAATGGAGACTTGCGGGTCCATTTGGTTTAATTTTTACACTCTCAAGAGTTAAATATATTGATCCTGTGAATTAGCCCAAGGCTACACACCTTCCAGGCAAGCATCTAGCGCATTGTAGTGCATTTTGGAAGTGCCACTAGTGCATTTTGGACTTTGGCAGTTGGCAACACTGTTCCCTCTATATATAAAAAAAGGAAGCAAATTAGAAGCTGGCGACTAACTACTGCCCTGTTTCCATCCTTTGTTCCAACTCTAAAGGTTACGGTGAGATTCATTCAAGCTGAATGAAAGACATAAAATGCAGGTCGAAAACAGTGGTGGCTCTAGGAATTAGGTAGCCCTATGCAAGATTACTTTATGTGCTCCCCCCACGCACTGCCGCCAATTTTAGGTGAGAATCCCAAGTTGGAATAAGCGTTTGACTGTACTGTACCATACTGTTGCTGTTTATACATTTGTCAGTGGTTTTCAAGTGGTGGTCCGGGGACCACCAGTGGTCCTTGAGATGGTTCCAGGTGGTCCCCAGGCTAAATGATGGACAGTTGGTTAACCAGATGTAACTCTTTCAGAGTGTAAACATGTTTACACTGTCAAGAGTTAACATATTCATCATGTGAATTAGCCCACGTCTACACTACTACAGAATATAGAAGATTAATGGTCATTTTGATCTGTATGTTTGACTGTTTTGTTTACCAAATCCAGCCTAGAATTGTGGACAAAAGCAAAATAAATCTTTAGTTTTGGATTTATGTGGCTAAAATGTCATCAAATGGTGGTCTGTGGCTCAAATTCTGAATAAATAAGTGGGCCCTGGTATGAAAAAGTTTGAAAACCACTGATTTATTGTCTTTCAATCAAAAGGTACAAACTACTGTAGTGTAGAAGGGTTTGCTGTGCTGTGAAGCCTGCCAGTGGAATAATACTGCCTCCTACTGGTGGGATGAGCCAGTGACAGATGGAATGAACCCTGAGAACGAGATCTACAGGGGAGAAAAAGAGATATATAGAGGTAGAGGCAGATAATAAGACAGCTGGAGACAGCAGTTCTTTGAGAGGAGCGCCAGCTGTGAAGCACACTAGGCCAATCTACATTTCTTTTTCTGGCAATAATAACGAGAAAAGGGGATTACTTGCATTCCCCCTGATGCCTCGTCTATAATCTAAACCCCACAGCCGCTGGAGAGAAGAGGTTTCTGTTTCTGAAAGCAACAGGGGGGAAGTCACACGCGTGGATTATGTGTTCTTAAGCCAATTTGTCCTGGCAAAGTTCTAGGTTCTGAGACTAGATTGTAGGTTCTGACTGTAAATTCTAGTTTCTGACACTAGATTTTAGGTTCTGACTCTAAATTCTAGTTTCTGACACTAGATTTTAGGTTCTGACACTAAATTCTAGGTTCTGACACTATATTCTAATTTCTGACTCAATATTCTAATTTCTGACTCAATATTCTAATTTCTGACTCAATATTCTAATTTCTGACTCTGGATTGTAGTTTCCGACTAATGTTGTTTTTGATGCTACATTATAGTTAAATTCTAAATTCAGTTAAATTAAATTCTAGGTTCTGACAGTATATTCTAGGTTTTGACACCAAGTTCTAGGTTCTGGCACTAGATTCTATTTTTTTCTGAGAAAATCTAAGTTTCTGTGTCAGTGATGCTCAACATATTTCATGCCAAGGACCACCAGAATTATCTGTAATTGGCTGCAGACCCCCATCAGAAAACATGTTGTTCTACGGATCCTCCAGATGCATTCTGAAATAACACATTCAAAGATTTAAACCACATTTTCACATTTTTTCAAAAACAACAGACCTACAAGCTCATAGCACGCCACGTGGTGGTGAGCTATGAGCTTGTAGATCGGATATTATTTCAATAGCGCCTTAAAATATAACATAATTAGAACACCAAAATACATGATACAGTACAGCTTTTACTGGCTTTTGCACTGGCTTGCATGCTTCTTCGATATCATCTCCAATCGTCTAGTTTGACGAGAGACAGGGCTACACTTTCTAACCACATGCTCCCTTATAACAAATCAGAGACACATACTGTACTTCCCTACAGATCACACACACTCAACATAGAGTCTGAAAATATGGCAAATGATGAAAAAAAACTCCAAAACTGTCATACCTATTGGGAGAAATACAACAATGTGCAAAAACAGTGACGAGATTTGTGACATAAGAAGATTGGCCGTTCAACGGGCGGCAGTGGCTCAGGGGTAGAGTCACCGGATGGTAACCACAAGGTTGCCGGTTCGATCCCGGGCTCCTGCAGAGTTAGTTGTCGAAGTGTCCTTGAGCAAGACACTGAACCCCTAATTGCTCCTGATGTGCTAGTAGGTACCTTGCATGGTTTCCACTGCCATCAGTGGATGAATGTGTGTGAATGGGTGAATGTGATGCACAAGCTATGTAAAGCGCCTTGGATAAAGGCACTATATAAATGCACCATTTACCATTTTCCCCAGTCTGATATCCAACATGCCACACACACACACACACACACACACACACACACACACACACACACACACACACACACACACACACACACACACACACACACACAACACACACACACACACACACACACACAGTACAACCCCAATTCCGTTGAAGTTGGGACGTTGTGTAAAATGTAAATAAAAACAGTATGCATTGATTTGCAAATCGTTTTCAACCTCTATTCAGTTGAATACACCACAAAGACAATATATTTAATGTTCAAACTGATAAACTTTATTGTTTTTTGAAATGATACAATCTTTTGTAAATTGATCCTGCAACACGTACCAAAAAAGTTGGGACGGGGGCAACAAAAGACTGGGAAAGGTCATGAATGCACAAATAACGCCTGTTTGGAACATTCCACAGGTAAACAGGTTAATCTTAAACAGTTTAATATCGTGATTGGGTATAACAGGACCATCCCAGTCGTTCACAATCAAAGATGGGGCGAGGTTCACCACTTTGTGAAGAATTCTGTGAGAAAATCATCCAACGGTTTAAAAACAATGTTTCTCAACATTCAATTGCAAGGAATTTGGTGATTTCATCATCTACAGTCCATAATATAATCAAAACGTTCAAAGAATCTGAAGAACTTGCTATACTAAAGCGACAAGGCTAAAAACCAACACAGAATACTTGTGACCTTTGATCCCTCAGGTGGCTCTGCATTAAAAACTGACGTCATTGTGTAAAGGATATTACTGTGAGGACTCAGGAACACTCAGAAAACCATTGTCAGTTTACATAATTTGTCGCTACAACTGCGAGTGCAAGTTAAAACTCTACCATGCAAAGCAAAGCCATACATCAGAAAGGTTGGTTTGAAAAACAACCAGAAATGCCTTCTCTGGGTCCACTATCATTAGAAATGTGGACTCATCAGACCACAGCACACTTTTCCACTTTGTGTCTAACCATTTCAAATGATATTGTACCCAGAGAAGGCATTTCTGGTTGTTTTTTCAAACCAACCTTTCTGATGTATGGCTTTGGTTTGCATGGTAGAGTTTTAACTTGCAATTGCAGGTTGTAGCGACAAATTATGTAAACTGACAATGGTTTTCTGAGTGTTCCTGAGTCCTCACAGTAATATCCTTTACACAATGATGTCAGTTTTTAATGCAGAGCCACCTGAGGGATCAAAGGTCACAAGTGTTCGGTGTTGGTTTTCGGCCTTGTCGCTTTAGTATAGCAAGTTCTTCAGATTCTTTGAATGTTTTGATTATATTATGGATTGTAGATGATGAAATCACCAAATTCCTTGCAATTGAATGTTGAGAAACATTGTCTTTAAACCGTTTGGATGATTTTCTCACAGAATTGTTCACAAAGTGGTGAACCTCGCCCCATCTTTGATTGTGAACGACTGGGATGGTCCTGTTATACCCAATCACGATATTAAACTGTTTAAGATTAACCTGTTTACCTGTGGAATGTTGCAAATAGGCGTTATTTGTGCATTCATCATCTTTCCCAGTCTTTTGTTGCCCCCGTCCCAACTTTTTTGGTACATGTTGCAGGGATCAATTTACAAAAGATTGTATAATTTCAAAAAACAATAAAATTTATCAGTTTGAACATTAAATATATTGTCTTTGTGGTGTATTCAACTGAATAGAGGTTGAAAACGATTTGCAAATCAATGCATTCTGTTTTTATTTACATTTTACACAACGTCCCAACTTCAACGGAATTGGGGTTGTAGATCAGGTAAATAGGGGTCCCTTGCGCAAAATATTTATGCGTTCTGGTCAGTAACCTTGCATGGTTGCGGCACGGTAAATGCGGCACGGTAAATAGGGGTCCCTTGCACAAAATAATTATGCGTTCTGGTCAGTAACCTTGCAAGTTGCGGCACGTACACAAGGAGGCCATGCATGGCCTACTTAATTTTAACTACTAAAAAGTAATTACATGTGGCGGTTATATAGCGATGACATCAGCAATTATGACCCTAAAATTCAACTGAAATTAAGTATGTGACGGTTATATACTGATGACATCAACAACATGATGACATTAGTGCGTAGGCACATTTAAAAAAGAGTACATGTCCACAGTCAGTGTATTTGGCAAACAACCACTACGGTGAAAGTTTTGCGGCAATATAACAATTAACTGAGACGAGACTTAAACATACAGCAGTTCCCATTACATTTCAGTTAAGTAATAGATATTCATGATGGACATTAAGACGGTTTTCGAAGAGGCTAAGGAGGCGCTATGGTCGAGCATGGGGCTGGCCGAAGAGAAGTTAATGAAGGCGATTGCCACGGCGGAGGACCAAAGGAGAGAGGAGAGCGCCAAGCTGGCACAGAGTGAGGAGAAACTGCTCAAAGCAGACCTGAGAAACATACAGTTAAACAAGGAGATCGCACGGCTGAAGGAAGGCAAACAGGCCTTGCGGGAGGAGCTCCGAATGCAGGTGAAGGAAAACGCCGATGCAAAGCAGCTGATGCGGGAGGAGAGGGCCCACTGGCAGGAGGAACGGCAGGCAGCTAGCCTCAAGATGGAGGAGCGGGAGCGTGCGGATCGCGCGCTACGAGGTCAGCTGGAGAAGGCCGACAACCATTTGAGCAGGGCCGAGCAGGGGATACTGGAGCTGGAGAAGAAGATGCAAGAGGAGAAGAGCCAGAGGCGCAAAGTTGAGGACCAAAGGAGAGAGGAGAAGGCCAAGTTGAATGCAGAGCTGGCACAGAGTGAGAAGAGGAACAGAGACTTCAACAAGGAGATCACGCGGCTGAAGGAAGGCAAAGAGGCCCTGCAGGAGAAGCTCCGAACGCAGGCGAAGGTAAAGGCCGATGCGCTGCAGCTGATGCGGGAGGAGAGGGCCCAGTGGAAGGAGGAACGACAGGCAGATAGCCGCAAGATGGAGGAGCAGGTGCAGAGGATCCTGAAGCTGGAGAAGGAGTTGCGAGAGGAGAGGAGCCAGTGGTGTGAAAAGGAAGCTCAGAGTGCTCTGAGGGATTCCGAAACACACAGCGCCTGGGAGAAAGAGAAGAAAGGCTGGGAGGACGAGAGAAGACGCTGGGACCAGGAGAGGATGCAGATAACCCGAGAGAAGGATGATTTAGCCAAAAAGAGGCTTTCCGAACAGGCGACCTTATCCCACGTGGAACGAACTGCCAGCCCTGCTGAGGCAGAGACCAGCATATCGAGCCTTCCTGATCTCTCGATACCGAACACGGATTCCACCTCAAAAGCCTCCACTGATTCAGCTTCCCTTCCTCCAGAGGTAGTCGTCGTTGTTCCCGAGGTGAAGGTTCCAGCTATGAAGATGACAACAGACACAGGACCTACACAGGACCCCGTCCCGGCACAGGAAGGTAAGAAGGTGGAGCAGACAGGCTTGAGCCAAGTCACCGCGGAGACCAAAATGACATATGCACAAGCTGCGGCTCTGCCTCCCCGTCCCAAGCAGACTGTGAAGCCAACTGTAGTCATTATAAACAGTTCCAGAGGGGAGAAGTCACCCGGAGGGCCCCCACTTGCACGCGAGGTCGCCAGGCCGCTGGCGGAGGGCACGAAGGGGCACGAGGCACAAAAGCAGGGATCGGGGTACGCCGACCGCCAACTGTTTGTGGGAAAGATTCCCCGTCAAGTGCACGAGGCCCAACTGAAGGAGTTCTTCGAGAAATACGGAGCGGTCCAAAGGCTCGTAATCAAAGATGGTGCTTCCAGAAGGAACTATGGTTTCGTGACGTTTCAGGAAGCTAAAAGTATAGACAAGATACTTGGCATGAGGCCCATTAGGTTTGGTGTTGATGACTGTCTCCACATAGAGAGAATAAAACAACACCGCCAAGTGCAAAAAAAACCCTGAGCTGGACCTCTCAACCAGGCTAGTGCCACATGTCAACAGTACTGGGAGAAGGAGAGAGGACACTGGCATGACAAGAGGTAAGGCTGGGCAGAGATGAGATGAATCCTGGCTTGTGGCTCAAAGACCTCAAAGTCACACTTCACACAAGCCCTGAATTATTGAACACGACATACCAACCCGATTACAAAGCTTGTGTGTTTAATAGCGCAACATTATCAATAATAATAACAATAATGATAATAAAAAGGTGTGTTCCTGGGCAGTTCTGTGTGTGTGATGTTTGGCAAAATAAACATGTTACTTCTTTTTTTTTTCCTTTTCTGTGTGTCTTAGTGCGTGTGTTTGAGAGAGAGCTAACCTGGCCTAATTAACCTAAATAATATAAAATATATCAAAAAAATCTCCAAAACAAAAGTTGTCAAAAATATATTGCAGTGAATTAAAAACAATAACATAATAGTGTATTGACAATAATTGAGCTATATTTAAGGGACCAAGCAGTCCACAAAGTAGACTTGGTCGCTTCTCTTTTTTGTCAATTTTTGGGATCAAGCAGTCCACGAAGTGGACCTTGATCCCTTCTTGTTTTTGTCTCTTTTTTCCTCCTTCCACCAGAAATAGCTGTTCTGGCTGAACCGTGCAGTCGGTTTTCGCGAAAATTGGTAATCTGGTAGAGGGTGATGCCAAACGGTGATGATGCGAAGCCTGTGACCACTGGTCAAATGGTGGCGCTATAGCACTCAACTGAAATTGCAAACTTTAAACACTCATAACTCATGAACTGCTCGACTCTCAGAAATGTAACTTATATTCACTTATGCGTCTGCTTATGCCGAACAACTTTTGTATTCTTACTTTTGACCTCTGACCTTTAGATGAACCGCCATCTTGAATTATATGTAAAACAGTTAAAATGTCTCTTCTCCTACAATCTTTGATCAAAATGCATAACAATGACCTACACATGAACTTTGAAGCCATACAAACATGAAATGGGTGTGAATTTTGTTTTCAGTGAAAAAAATGATGTTTTTACGAGCCAATGAAAATTGCTTGTTTGTGAAAATTCTTCTATTATCCCTAATCTACACATGCAAAGTAATCTGTTTATGAGATTTTACAGTTTGGTAGAGGGGGATGCCAAATAGCAGCAAAACCAGTCTTACTCCAATTGCTCAAATGGGGGCGCTATAACAATTCTTTGAAACTGAAACATTTGAAAAACCATAACTCGGGCCTCGTTTGGCCAAAAATCATGGGACTTGTTTCTACATGTTCCTTGATTCATGTGGAACACATCTGTAACATTGACCGGTAAGCTCCACCCCCAGAGTGTCTGCCATTTTAAGCAGTTTGAAAAATGCTCATGCCTGATTTTCTGGCTGGATTTTTGATTTGCACAACAAATGTTTGTTGTACAAGCCGGTTTGCATTTTTTGTACACACCATCACTGTGTTTGTGTGTGGACGTAAAGTACTTCTGTGGCCTGCCGCACCGAGGACAGCCATCGTCAGTGTGTTAATCTCGCGTTAATTTTTTTGACGCCATTAACGCACGGCTGTGTTAACACGAGATTAATGCATTAATGCGTTAACGCATTAACGTGTTAACGCCAACACCTTTAATATATATAAATATATGTGGGGTTTTTTTTTCAGGCTAGCTAGATTGCATTGCATTGTGGGTCCTTTAGGTCGTGGGCCGTGGTTTCAAAAAGGTTGGAAACCACTGCTATAAAGCACAAAGCACTGCATCGTTCTAATCTTTTCTGACTGAAATTCGAACAATTTAGCTGTATCATTCCAATTTCAAACTGTATCGTTCCATTTTTAGTGTGAGATTAGTAAACTGTATTGTTCTAATTTCACACTGTATCATTCCAATTTTACTCAGAGAGTAGTAAACTACATCGTTCCAATTTCAAGCTGTATTGTTCCAATATTAGTGAGAGATTATTAAACTATCATTTCAATTTTAAGATGTATCGTTCCAATTTTAGTCAGAGAATAGTACACTATATTGTTTCAATTACAAACTGTATCGTTCCATTTTTAGATTAGTAAACTGTATTGCGACAATTTCAAACTGTATCATTCCAATATTAGTCAGAGATTATTAAACTGTATCGTTCCAATTTTAAGCTGTATCGTTCCACTTTTAATTAGAGATTATTAAACTATCATTTCAATTCCAAGCTCTATTTTAATTATATTCCTCTGGTTGTACAACAATGGGAACTGATGTAGACACACACACACACCAGAGATGGAGCACTCATTAGAGCTGCATGGTGCTTGCTATACAAGCAGGTGTGAAAACCGTTTTGTACAACGCTATGTACCATGGTGTAGTTGCCAACGGGGTCGGGAGTTGGACGGAACGAGGGCGCCTGCTGGCTGAAGCCCATACTGCATCGCAGTGTGCAGTATGGGGGGGCCATACTGCACCGCAGTGTGCAGTGTGGGGGGGGCCATACTGCACCGCAGTGTGCAGTGGGGGGGGGCCATACTGCACCGCAGTGCGCAGTGTGGGGGGGCCATACTGCACCGCAATGTGCAGTATGGGGGGGCCATACTGCACCGCAGTGTGCAGTGTGGGGGGGCCATACTGCACCGCAGTATGCAGTGTGCAGTGTGGGGGGGCCATACTGCACCGCAGTGTGCAGTATGGGGGGGGGGCATACTGTACTGCAGTATGGGGGGGGGCATACTGTACTGCAGTATGGGGGGGGCATACTGTACTGCAGTATGCGGGGGGGGCATACTGCACCGCAGTGTGCAGTATGGGGGGGGCTGCGGGGGGCAAGTGACAATATGGGGGGGAGCTGCGGGGGGCAAGCGACAACGGCAACCACACTTTGCAATTTTTAAATTGCGAATATTCTAGTTTCCATTTGTCACTTTGACCACTAAGCTCCACCCTCTGACTGCTGAATTGTGCATATTGTTCATATTGCTTACTGCTTGGTGGCGTGTTGTTGGGTTGTTTCATTGATGACAACAACTAAGCAAATCATTGTGCCAGGATAGCTCAGTCGGTAGGGTGCCTGACTTCGGAACACAAGATTGAGGGTTCAAGTCCCACTGCTGACAATACAAAGTCTGAGTCTCCAAAAACCCTGCTGTGTTTCCACAATCACATGATGTATTTCTTCCATGTTTCTATGGCTTATTTGTGCATATTTAAGGAGCGGTAGTGGCTCAGAGGTAGAGTAACCGGATGGTAACCACAAGGTTGCCGGTTCGATCCCGGGCTCCTGCAGAGTTAGTGTCGATGTGTCCCTGTCCCACTGCCATCAGTGTATGAATGTGTGTGTGAATGGGTGAATGTGATGCACAATCTATGTAAAGCGCCTTGGATAAAGGCGCTATATAAATGCACCATTTACATTTACCAAGCAGTCCACTGAATGTGTGTGTTGTTTCCAGTACGTCTTGTGTCTGTTGGGTAGCCTCATTGGTAGAGCGCATGACTTGGAAATGAGAGTTCCTGGGTTCAAATCCCGGCACGGGCACTAGTAATATGAGTCAATCATGCACAATCTCATGTGGTCTTCTACATCTAAGTTCATGGTTCTATGTGTAACCCAGGGTAAAACTCAATGTAATGGTGGTTGTCACCATTCGGCCATGTTGTGTTTTGTCACTATTCGGCCATGTTGTCACTAATGACAGTTCACAGCTCAGTTCACCACTCACTCACAGCTCACCAATCATTTACTCATTCACCAAATCAGTGGCCTTGTGGTTAGAGTGTCCGCCCTGAGACTGGGAGGCCGGGGTTCGATTCCCGGCCGGGTCATACCAAAGGCTCTAAAAACGGGATCCAATGCCTCCCTGCTTGGCACTCAGCATCAAGGGATGGATTGGGGGTAAGACCCTGTGTCATACTAGCATCATGTCCAGAGGGTGTACTTGTACATCAAGCTGCCTCATGCTACAGAAACAGGAGATAGGCACCTGCCCTATGGGCCTCATGGCTGGGCAAGGCTGTTTGACTGTCACTATTCGGCCATGTTGTCACTAATGACAGTTCATAGCTCAGTTCACCACTCACTCACAGCTCACCAATCATTCACTCAGTCACACCAGATTACAATGTGAGTCAGTCTCACACATAATTACCTGATGTATTTCTGAAGTTCAGGCTCCCATGTTTCTATGGCTTATTTGTGCGTATTGTTCTTACTCCTTATTGCTGCTTGCTTGATCCCGTTTTATTGCTGCTTGCAGCTCTTTTTTGTCAATTTTTTTGTTCTTCTCCTTCCGCCAAAAATAGCTGTTCTGGCTGAACCGCACAGTCGGTTTTCGCAAAACTTGGTAATCTGGCAGAAAGCAATGCCAAACTGTGATGATGCGAAGCCCATGACCATTGGCCAAATGGTGGCGCTATAGCACTCACCTGAAAATGCAAACTCTGAACATAATAACATAACACAAGAACTTCCTGAGGTAGTTGACCGAGTGCATCACAGTTAAAGGGGAATTCCACCCATTTGCATTTTTTTCCCGAGAGTGTAATGCAACCAAATGAACCTTAACGGGTTCATTTGGTTCCAATTGTACGCTCTCATAAAAAAGAAGCGTCTAAAGAAATCCATTAACATGGTGAAAATACATCTTGATGATGTCATCAAGATGTTTCACCATGTTAGTGGCTATGAGCTTGTAGATCGGATATTTTTCCAATAGCTAAAATGTAACAATGCTTACGTAGAACACCAAAATACACAATACAGTACAGAATGGGTTAGGCTTTTGTTGGCTTATGCGTTAGCTTGCATGCTTCTTCCATATCGTCCAGTTTGACGAGAGACAGGGCTACACTTTCTAACCAGCTGCCCCCTTAGGACAAGACATCAGAGACACATACAGTACTTCCCTACAGATCACACACACACACACAACATGAGTCTGAAACTATGACATGATGGGAAAAAAACAAACTCCCATACCTATAGACCTGCGCAGTGACGTCACCGCCCCAGTTCCGGAAGTGTTTTCCCCATTCATTTTTCTCATAGACTTTTCGAAAATAATTCATATAAAGACGATTACAACGCGGACAAAACCGACTCGGGTCGTGACAAATCATGATGACACACACAATATCATCACATAATATCTAATTAGCAAGAAGTAGAAAACGGCAGGATACAACACTTTTTATTTTGTTTTTCATCTTAAAAATTATTTGATCGTCCCAAAAGATTGTGTGTCATCATGATTTGTCACGACCCGAGTTGGCTTTGTCCGGGTTGTAAAAGTCTTCAAATTATTTTCGAAAAGTCTATGAGAAAAATTAATAGGGAAAATACTTCTGGAACTGGGGTGGTGACGTCACTTCGCAGGTCTATTGGGAGAAATACAACAACGTGCAAAAACAGTGACGAGATTTGTGAACTGTTGTGACATACAGTAAGACGGTTGGCCGTTCAACGGGCGGCAGTGGCTCAGGGGTAGAGTCACCGGATGGTAACTACAAGGTTGCCGGTTCGATCCCAGGCTCCCGCAGAGTTAGTTGTCGAAGTGTCCTTGAGCAAGACACTGAACCCCTAATTGCTCCTGATGTGCTAGTAGGTACCTTGCATGGTTTCCACTGCCATCAGTGTATGAATATGTATGTGAATGGGTAAATGTGATGCACAAGCTATGTAAAGCGCCTTGGATAAAGGCACTATATAAATGCACCTTTTACCCTTCCCCAGTCTGATACCAAAATGACACACACACACACAGACACACAGACACACACACAGACACACACACACACACACACACACACACACACACACACACACACACACACACACACACACACACACACACACACACACACACACACACAAATAAATCACGGTAAATAGGGGTCCCTTGCGCAAAATATTTATGCTTTCTGGCCAGTAACATTGACGTTGCGGCACATACACAAGGAGGCCATGCATGGCCTACTTAATTTTAACTACTAAAAAGTAGTTACATGTGGCGGTTATATAGCGATGACATCAGCAATTATGACCCTAAAATTCAACTGAAATTAAGTATGTGACGGTAATATACTGATGACATCAACAACATGATGACATTAGTGCGTATGCACAATTAAAAAAAGAGTACATGTCCACAGTCAGTGTATTTGGCATACAACCACTACGGTGAAAGTTTTGCGGCAATATAACAATTAACTGAGGCGAGACTTAAGCATACAGCAGTTCCCATTACATTTCAGTTAAGTAATAGATATTCATGATGGACATTAAGACGGTTTTCGAAGAGGCTAAGGAGGCGCTATGGTCGAGCATGGGGCTGGCCGAAGAGAAGTTAACGAAGGCGATTGCCACGTTGGAGGACCAAAGGAGAGAGGAGAGCGCCAAGCTGGCACAGAGTGAGGAGAAACTGCTCAAAGCAGACAAGACGAACAGGCAGTTAAACGAGGAGATCGCCCAGCTGAAGGAAGACAAACAGGCCTTGCAGGAGGAGCTCCGACTGCAGGTGAAGGAAAACACTGATGCAAAGCAGCTGATGCGGGAGGAGAGGGCCCACTGGCAGGAGGAACGGCAGGCAGCTAGCCTCAAGATGGAGGAGCGGGAGCGTGCCGACCGCGCGCTGCGAGGTCAGCTGGAGAAGGCCGACAACCATTTGAGCAGGGCCGAGCAGGGGATACTGGAGCTGGAGAAGAAGATGCAAGAGGAGAAGAGCCAGAGGCGCAAAGTTGAGGACCAGCAGAGAGAGGAGAAGGCCAAGTTGGAGGCAGAGCTGGCACAGAGTGAGAAGAGGAACAGAGACTTCAACAAGGAGATCACGCGGCTGAAGGAAGGCAAAGAGGCCCTGCAGGAGAAGCTCCGAACGCAGGCGAAGGTAAAGGCCGAGGCGATGCAGCAGATGCGGGAGGAGAGGGCCCAGTGGAAGGAGGAACGGCGGACAGTTAGCCGCAAGATGGAGGAGCAGGTGCAGAGGATCCTGAAGCTCGAGAAGGAGTTGCGAGAGGAGAGGAGCCAGTGGTGTGAAAAGGAAGCTCAGAGTGCTCTGAGGGATTCCGAAACACACAAGGCCTGGGAGAAAGAGAGGAAAGGCTGGGAGGACGAGAGAAGACGCTGGGAACAGGAGAGGGCGCAGATAACCCGAGAGAAGGATGATTTAGCCAAAAAGAGGCTTTCCGAACAGGCGACCTTCTCCCACATGGAGGGAACTGCCAGCCCCGCTGAGGCAGAGACCAGCGTATCGAGCCTTCCTGCTCTCTCGATACCGAACACGGATTCCACCTCAAAAGCCTCCACTGATTCAGCCTCCCTTCCTCCAGAGGTAGTCGTCGTTGTTCCCGAGGTGAAGGTTCCAGCTATGAAGATGACAACAGACACAGGACCTACACAGAAGCCCGTGCCGGCACAGGAAGGTAAGAAGGTGGAGCAGACAGGCTTGAGCCAAGTCACCGCACAGACCAAAATGACATATGCACAAGCTGCGGCTCTGCCTCCCCGTCCCAAGCAGACTGTGAAGCCAACTGTAGTCATTATAAACAGTTCCAGAGGGGTGAAGTCACCCGACAGGCCCCCACTTTCACCCGAGGTCGCCAGGCCGCTGGCGGAGGGCACGAAGGGGCACGAGGCACAAAAGCAGGGGTCGACGTACGCCGACCGCCAACTGTTTGTTGGAAAGATTCCCCGTCAAGTGCACGAGGCCCAACTGAAGAAGTTCTTTGAAAAATACGGAGCGGTCCAAAGACTTGTAATCAAAGATGGCGCTTCCAGAAGGAACTATGGTTTCGTGACGTTTCAGGAAGCTAAAAGTATAGACAAGATACTTGGCATGAGGCCCATTAGGTTTGGTGTTGATGACTGTCTCCACATAGAGAGAATAAAACAACACCGCCAAGTGCAAAAAAACCCTGAGCTGGACCTCTCAACCAGGCTAGTGCCACATGTCAACAGTACTGGGAGAAGGAGAGAGGACACTGGCATGACAAGAGGTAAGGCTGGGCAGAGATGAGATGAATCCTGGCTTGTGGCTCAAAGACCTCAAAGTCACACTTCACACAAGCCCTGAATTATTGAACACGACATACCAACCCGATTACAAAGCTTGCATGCTTTAATAGCGCAACAATATCAATAATAATAATAATGATAATAAAAAGGTGCGTTCCTGGGCAGTTCTGTGTGTGTGATGTTTGGCAAAATAAACATGTTACTTCTTTTTTTACTTTTCTGTGTCTTAGTGCGTGTGTTTGAGAGAGAGCTAACCTGGCCTAATTAACCTAAATAATATAAAATATATCAAAAAAATCTCCAAAACAAAAGTTGTCAAAAATATATTGCAGTGAATTAAAAACAATAACATAATAGTGTATTGACAATAATTGAGATATATTTAAGGGACCAAGCAGTCCCTTTTTTTTTTAGGCAATTTTTTTGTTTTCTTCTTCTTCCGCCAAACAAATAGCTGTTCTGGCTGAAATGCGCAGTTGTTTTTCACGAAACTTGGTAATCTGGCAGAGGGCGATGCCAGCTGTGATGATGCGAAGCCCATGACCATTGGCAAAATGGTGGCGCTATAGCACTCACCTGAAAATGCAAACTTGAACACTCATAACTCAAGAACTCCTGGAGGGAGGAGTTTTTCTTTGTTGAAAGGAACCCTGGCTAATGAGCCAAATATGGATAAATACATTATACTTGCCCTCTATAACTAGAATTGAACATTTAAAACACATAGAATAAGCTGTTCAGTTTAAAAATAGTTCATGTTTTTATCCCATGGGGGCCGCCATTTTACTGTGCCTGTCACATGGTCTCATGGTGATGACGTCACAGTAGATCGGCGTTATAGTACAGCTAATGGAACGTTCCATGATTAAACAGCAATGCAACGTAAAACATCGATGTATATATACACTGCTCTGTTTGTTATGACAATGGCGACCCCCACTGGTGAAATAAAGGACTGTAAAACAGACGGGATGAACTAGATCAGGGGTGGCCAACCAGTCAGAGACTAAGAGCCACTTTTTTACCGTGTTGCTGCAAAGAGCCACATCATACAGATGGGCACACCATCACCCCATCCCTTCCTCTCTCACACACACAAACCACTGCTCATTCAGATTTATTGTAAACGTCACACACCAACATGATAATGACTCCTAGCCCCAACGACCCGACTTACGATAACCGGTTTAAAATAGATGGATTACGTAGGCCAGTTATTTTAAATAATTAACATTGTGTGCACCGTCTCACACACAAATTCTCAGTTCAACCAGTTCCACAAACAAAAATATAACATTGTGAGCTCACACAAAATCGATTTTATAATCATAATATAGGGAATGAATGGCTGTGCCAGGCCCAGCAATTTTGACACTTGTCATGTCAAAGGCCCTAAAGAGCCGCATGAAACCAGCCAAAGAGCCGCATGTGGTCAAGAGCCACAGGTTGGTCAGGACTGAACTAGATGGACATAAATATGTAGTTATTTGATCCATTCCATTAGTTGTACTGCGGGAGCGATCTCCTGTGACGTCATCACTATGACAGGTCATGTGACAGGCACAGTAAAATGGCAGCCCCCATGGGATAAAAACATGAACTATTTTTAAACTAAAGAGCTTATTCTATGTGTTTAAAATGTTCAATTCTAGTCATAGAGGGCAAGTATAATGTATTTATCTACATTTGTCTAATATCCTTTTGAGGTTGGATTTCTAGCTCAATCAAACATGCTAAAAGCCATCCATATATCCTGGATATATTCACACACACACACACACACACAACAAATACACGCGTGCACGCACGCACGCACACACACACACACACACACACACACACACACACACACACGCACACAACCGTGCATCCCTCACTCACAAACAAACAAAGCAAATACTGTACTTACCAGTCTGATAAAGGCCTTGAGTGCAGCTATATCCGACAGATCTCGGCCCTGGCTTGACATAACCAGCGGTTGTAGCTGTACAGAAGAGACAAGAATGACAACTTTAAAAAACAAACATAACATAGTAGTTTTCAGCTCCATGGGAAATGGGACTGTGTCAAAGTGCTTACAATACATCAGTGCTTTTCAACCAGTGGTCCTTGGGAGGGTTCCAGGTGGTCCTCAGGCTAAAGGATGGACAGTTGGTTAACCAGGTGTAAAAGGTAATTGGTAATTCTTTGTCATGGTAATATTGGTCTGTATGTTTTGCCTGTTTGTTGCCAAAATCCACCTGGTATTGTGGACAAAAGTAAAAATCTTTAGTTTTGGTCTGTGGGGCTAAAATGTCCTCAAGTGGTCCATAGCTCAAATTTTGAATAAATAGTGGTGCCCTGGTTTCAAAAAGGTTGAAAACCACTGCAATACACCAAGTCACACATTTCACACAGGGCTTCACATAGGACAAAAGGGTATGGGTGCGACTTCATCGCCCAAAGTCGCACCCATACCATTTTCCGTTACAGGACTTTATTTAGTCAAGTAAAGCATCAATACTAACATCAGTTGTTGTTGAAGTTGCAACAGGCACGCAGCATGCATAAAGCTAAAGGTCTGACTCAGAGAGTTTTCTGTTTTCAATGATGAAATGCTGTGGTTTTAGTGGTGCCACAGCCCGGAGTTAGTTAGTAGCATAGTAGGGTTTCAAATCATTTTAATTAAGCACTTTAATTTGAAATATCTTGGTTGTTTTGCTTGCCATCGTGTTTGGTGGGCAGTCAGGGCATTTAGAGGGGCATTGCCCCCCATGGCCATGTGTAGATCCGCCCCTGGCAGTAGCCGTGACGGAGTGTGACACAGTTCTACCGTAAAAGTGCTAGGAAAGGGAAACCACGATTTTCTTTTCTTTTTTTACATTGTCCAGTTTCTGAAACCTCAATTTCGATTAATTGTGAAGCCCTATTTCCCACTAGCGACAGTGGAAATGGAGGTTGGAGAAAACCTGCTTGTCAAGGGGCAGTTAGGGGTTTCCTGTGTCTTGTTCAAGGGCACCTCCGACACGACACACAGCCAGGGTTCGAACCAGGAACCTTCCGGTTCCAATACGGACAAGCTCTAACCACGTCAACTTGTTTAACCCTATCTGTACTGAAATACATTTTGGTGTTTCAGCTATTGAAAAATAGCAGATCTACAAGCTCATAATCCTGTATCCTGTATTATGACCCTGTATCTTCAGAACTTGCCTCAAAGCAAGTTCGAATCCACCTTTTTTTGGCAACGTTTTTGGGGGTGCAACCGACACATTTATAGCTGTGTTACTCATTCCGATCTCTACACGCCATGCCGTGACTAATCAATGATTAAACCGATATAAAAGATGCCTTACTAATTGCTATCATAAGGTGGGGGAAAATAATTCCCCCATGTTAGGTTTTTACGAAATTCTGTGGGCCGGTTTAGATTTTTTTTTGCCATATATTTTTTTTAATATGAAACAGTTTGGAAATAAAACAACAGGAAAGCGGATATGTGGCAATTTAAACAATGTCCGGTGTCCCTGCCTGTTTTAACGGCTGATAGCAATTAGACAGAGGCTAGCTGATGGGTGGACTCTGCCCCTCCATGCACCTGCAACTCATGCGTGACAATTTTTATATAAAGTCATAAAACCATTTTTCATGAAGCCATTTTTCTCTCGAGAAGCATGCCGAATTCAAGAGTGAAAGGAACAACATCATTTTAATGGGTTCTTTTAATGAGCACTGTCATTTTAACCCAATTTGAAAGATTGTAGTTTCTGACAGTGATTCTAGTTTGTGGCACTAGATTCTAGTTTGTGGCACGAGATTCAGTTTGTGGCACGAGATTCAGTTTGTGGCACGAGATTCTAGTTTGTGGCACTTGATTCATTGTACTAATTCTAGTTTTGTGCACAGATTCTAGTCATGAGTTCTAGTCTGGGCACTTGATTCTAGTTTGAATAAATATTATGCTATCCTCAGAACAAAAGCGTGTGCACTGCAGAAAAGGTTCTAGAGAAGTCATGATGCGAATATGAATTTTCTTCAGCTTGTTTTCAAAGTACGATATGAATATTTCATTTACAAATGACATAGCCATCATCATTATCATCATCATCGTCAAACGACGCACGGCGAAATGTGTTTTCGATACGAATACTTCATTTACAGTACAAGAAAATGACACGGCCATCACTCACATTCTCTGAAATCTGTTCTCAATAACCCCTGTCTTGGATTGGCTGGAGAACTGCGTGTCACTGATACTACACAGCCCTGAGATGAGTGCATTTTATGAGATCTACAAGGTCAAGCACGTCGTTTCGGGTTTGCAGACCCGCTAGGACACGATCCGGTGGCGAGATTAAATACCTGGGAAATATCATTCCTAATGACGTCTCTGATGACAAAGACATAATTATAGATAGACAGCGCCAGAAGCTGTATGTGCAAGGTAACTGTGTGCTGTGCCGAAAATTGTGCTCAGTATCAGCGCAGATCTCACTTTTTTAAATCTTAAAGGGATACTTCGCCGGAATTAAACCTCGTCTGTATGGTTATACTATCGTGCATCTGTGCCTCTGTGTCCGTGTCTCAGCGCATACTGTAGTGGAACACCAGAGGAGGGGGTTCCAGACCGTATCATACTGTAGTGGAACACCAGAGGAGGGGGTTCCAGACCGTATCATACTGTAGTGGAACACCAGAGGAGGGGTTCCAGACCGTATCATACTGTAGTGGAACACCAGAGGAGGGGGTTCCAGACCGTATCATACTGTAGTGGAACACCAGAGGAGGGGGTTCCAGACCGTATCATACTGTAGTGGAACACCAGAGGAGGGGGTTCCAGACCGTATCATACTGTAGTGGAACACCAGAGGAGGGGTTCCAGACCGTATCATACTGTAGTGGAACACCAGAGGAGGGGGTTCCAGACCGTATCATACTGTAGTGGAACACCAGAGGAGGGGGTTCCAGACTGTTTGCCACCTACGTCACTGCCCTAAAAGTGACGTAGGTGGTAAACGTTTCCCAGAGCACTGAACACTAAAGGAGGCAGAGGAGAGCAGCAAGGCACGCACAGAATATACTTTCTCTAGCACCATCGTGTGGCTTTTTTTTTTTTTTTACATATATATATTTTTCTCACATATTTCGAGGCCGTTGTACAGCATTTAAAGGCCGTACCGGCGAAGCACTCCTTTAAATTGAATTACCGGCACGTAAAGCTCTGTTCATACTCTCTCCGACATCCGAAACTTTTGCGTCGGTGAAATCATACTTTTTACTTATTTTTTTTGTTTTCAAAAAATTAATAAATAAATTAAAAAAAAACTCTCCGAACACAGATCACGCGTTCTTGTTCAGAAAATGCGAGACTCGCTGACTGTCTCAATGCATATTTGGTAATAATTCAGATTTCTATTCTGTTTGGGAATCCTTTCTGTGTTTTAGTTATTAAGAAATATCCTGGAAGATGTTACAGGGGGCTGACATTTCTGGGACAATTCTAGCTCCAGGGATCAATTTTGGTTCCGGTGGATAGAATTTTAGTTAGTTTCAGGGACAAAATGTGTAGTTCCAGTTAAAAAAAAAAACTGGTCTGGAAGAACACATTTTTCGGATGGACGGGGTCTGCAGGCCAAATTCTGAGGGTCCTTCACGTGAAAGGTTTTGCGGACCTGCAGTGCACCGCCGATCCCAATCAGTATCCGAACACACTTTGTGCTCTAACGTCTGCTGCAGTGGATTTTCCTTGAGCCCCCCTTTCACTTGAGCCCCCCTTAGCAAATGGACGGCTCTATGGAAAATCTCCTGTAAAATGGCGCCCCCCCAAGGGATACAATTATGAACTATCTTTAAACTAAAAAATATATTATATGTGTTTTAAATGTTCAATTCTAGTTTCGAGGACAAGTATAACGTGCAGGTATTTATCTATATGAGGCTTATTAGCCTGGGATGCTTTTAAAAGGATCCCTGACTAATAAGATAAACATTGCTTAAAACATTATACTTTCCCTATATAACTAAAATGAACAAATAAAAACACCAATGGCATCTTATTTCTTTCATAAATAGAGAATATTTCACTCAACAGGAACTGCTCCTGGCGCAGGATGATGATGTCACGTGTGATCTAGCTCTATGGAATATATGGATGAAAATGCTCATGTGACATCATCAACCTGCGACCTGGCACACCTCCTATGGAGTGAAAGATTCTCCATATCATCAAAGAAATAAAGTATTGAAGGTGTTTTTATCTGCATGTTTTAGTTATAGAAGGCAAATATAGTGTTTTAAGGCATATTTGTCTTATTAGCCAGGGATACTTTTAAAGCATGTCTGGAGGTTGCCCCCTCCCCTCATAGTCGCCCCCCTCCCCTCATGGCACCCTAGGCAACTACCTAGTCTGCCTAATAGCAAAAAATGCCCCGGTCTGCTGTCAGTGAGAAAAAAGTGAGAAGGGTACAAAGGGACGGTGTGATCTCACTTCCTCTGGTGCTGTTTCTGCACGGCGGCGTCAGACTGCTGGCCCTGCAGCACCAGCTTCCTCTGTTTGTCCACGTCTCCCTCCATCCTGGCGAAGGCGTGAGTCCCCACCTGGCCCAGGTCCGAGTCCAGGCTGTCGTCCTCCGAGTCGTCTGCAACACACACACAGATCAAAGCAAGAGATTAACCCAGAGGCAGGGGCGGATTGGCCATCTGGAGTACAGGGAGTTTTCCCCGGTGGCCTGCGCCACCTAGTGGCCTGGACAAGGTTTTTTTTTTTTTTTTCTTTTTTTTTTGGATAAGTCCAGGGCAGGCCAGGGCGCCAGGCCCAGGCCAGGCAAACTAGTGTTTCTATCCTTCAAAAAAAAAACAGAGCCTTCAAGTAGGAGAGTTGCCATATTCCCGTTCACTCCTGTGTGCCAGGGCGCAGAATGCACTAGATGCTCGCCTGGAACATACAGATCAAAATGACCATTAATCTTCTACATTCTCTAGTTGTGTAGACTAAGTTGGGCTAATTCACATGATGAATATTTTAACTCTTGAGGGTGTAAAAATGAAACCAAATGGACCCGCAAGGGTCCATTTGGTTTCATTTTTACGCTCTCAAAGAGTTACATCTGGTTAACCAGCTCCCCCCCCCCCCCCCCCCAGGGTGGCCTGGCAAAGGCAAAATTGTCCCGGTGGGAAAATATGTGCCAATCTGCCCCTGCCCAGAGGTGGGCAATTACTTTTCCCCAAGGGGCCAAATGAGATACATAAAATATTGTGGAGGGCCAAGACTAAAGGCTGAACTACAGTCTGCATAGTATTAATTTAATTTCAAATAAAAGCAAGAGTAAGACCAATGCTTTGACACCAGGTCCCACTATTTATTCAGCATTTGAGCCACAGAGGACCAAATAATGAGGAGAAAATAAATACAACCTCACAAACAAAAAAATGTTGCTAGTGCCAAGTTCAACTTAAAGGTAGCAGAGGCCACTTTTCATCCAACAATCTAAATAGATATACCATCGTGGCTGAGAGTTTTGGCACCCTTGCACAAGTTGCACATAAAATTCCGGTCAACTGGAGCAGTGTGCAAAAGAAGAGTGGGCCAAACTGCCCATAGAGAGGTGTAGGCACTCATTTAACTCCAAAGGATTTGCTACGAAATATTGAATTCAAGGTGTCAATATTTTGCTATGACAATTTCTGTGCTTTTGTCAATTTCAACTTATTTTACAGACATTTGGAGACATTTGGTCTTTACGTGCTAGGGTGCCAAATTCTGTCAAATTCTGCCAATACTTTCAGCCAAGACGGTATAGCTATAAAACACACACACACACACGCACACGCACACACACACACACACACACACACACACACACACACACACACACACACACACAACACACACACACACACACACACGCACACACACCCCAATGATTCAGATGTCTAGGGGAGATAGCATTAGCACAATTACAAACAGACACGTTTACTGTACAAGACCTCCAAATGGTGTTAATTACTGTATTGTTAACGCATTTCCCAGAAACAAAACAGACAGCGGCCTGTGGATGCCCTTTTTAGTTTCAGGTTCTGTCAGGGGCGGATGTAACATTTCCCAATTGGGGGGGTCAGGAGAAAATGGTATGGGTGCGGCTTCAGTCGCACCCATCCCATTTTCGGTTACAGGACTTTTATTAGGTAATTATAAGCATCAATAATAACATCAGTTGTTGTTGAAGTTGCAACAGACACGCAGCATGCATAAAGCTAAAGGTCTGACTCAGAGAGTTTTCTGTTTTCAATGATGAAATGCTGTTGGTTTAGTGGTGACACAGCTGTAGTTAGTTAGTAACAGCAGTAGTGTTTCAAATCATTTTAAATACTGTCAGCAAATGAAAGTTGAAATATCTTGGGTTGTTTTGCATGCCATCGTGTTTGTGTGGCAGTCAGGGCATTTGGGGGGGGCATTGCCAGTGTTGTTTGTTTGAGAATATTTTGACTTAGTCTTAGTCTTTTGAGGAACACACATTTAGTCATTTAGTCTTCTGAAATTCATTTTTTTAGTCTAGTCTTAGTCGACAAAATATCAACATTGATTTAGTCTTAGTCTCAGTCTTAGTCTTTTTTTAGTCTTAGTCTTTCAGTCTTAGTAGTTTAGTCTTACATACAAATGCATTGTAGGTTTATATATGTTATACAGATTTATAGTTTTTAGTATGAAAGATGTCTCGTTTTATTTCTTTTTATGAAATTACTGCATTAGTAACAAGTTCCTTTCCTGAAAACGTATGCAATCTATACTGCAGATATGTTCACATACTTAAAAAGAACGAAAGATAGAAATAGAAGAAGATAAAAATGTTTCCTATTTCCATTAGTCTTAGCTTATGATTTAGTCTTCGTCTTAGTCTTTTGAAAACACACATCTTTTAGTCCCAATTAGTCTTCTGAAATTCATTTTTGTTAGTCTAGTCTTGGTCAACTAAATATAAAAAAAAACAAAAACCTTAGTCGACTTAGTCTTTAGTCTTAGTCGACAAAACAACACTGGGCATTGCCCCTCTATGCCCATGTCTAGATCCGCCCCTGCCCTTTTTAGTTTCAGATTCTGTGCGTGTTGAAGAACACAACAGATCTGTGTCCCACATTTGCATCGCACACTGTACTGTATCTATGACCTCATGCTGCTGCTGAGCTGCTGTTTGTTTCTATTCTGCTCATCTGTGTGTGTGTGTGTGTGTGTGTGTGTGTGTGTGTGTGTGTGTGTGTGTGTGTGTGTGTGTGTGTGTGTGTGTGTGTGTGTGTGTGTGTGTGTGTGTGTGTGTGTGTGCGTGTGCGTGTGTCTGTGTGTGTTAAAGGTCGTGGGCTATCCTCCAGGTTACTCCCCTCAAAACATCAGGCTCTGGTTTGGTGTAATAACTCACAGTTCGCGACCATAACTGGAACTGTCTTAACGGCCATGTGTGTCGCGTATCGGTGAAGCGCGGGCCTGTGTTTGTTGTGTTTGGAGATCACTCGCAGGCGCCTCATTATGCTCTGCTTTGGAATCGACGACGGACTGCGGATGAAGCGTCCGCTTTAGTGGAGCCACGCCGCGACACATGGACGGCAGACGCCGACGTCGCACGCGAGGTCGCGACAAGCTCAGCAAAAGTCAGGGAGGTCGGGTGAAAGTCAATAGGTCATACGATCCTATAAGAACATGTAAATTGGAGTCTGACCGATATAGCACATAACGTTGTATTACAAATTTGAGATTTGCAGTGCAATTCACACAAAACTCAATTCAATCAAGCGCAGCTCAACTCAGTAAATGGACAAACCAGTTGTTAACTGGCTTGTCGATTCTGTATTCTGTATTGAGAAGCAGCCTAGTCTCTCTCTCACCATAGACAACTCCTCGGTTGCCCCACACTAGAGGGCTGCATCGGGAACGGGACCCGACGCAAAATGTTGCGGCGCGGGTGGCATGAAAATGCCTGCGGGAGGGAGAGGGCGGATAGAAAAAGATAAAATAAGCGGGACCCGTGAAATCCCGAATACTCCCGCAATTAACCACATGATGACGAGTTTATATAATACCAAAATATGCATGTCTGAGGAAAACGTTCCATACTGCGCTCGACAATGATCAGGCATGTTCTCAAAGCAAAGCGCATGAAAGAGCGCACCACGCAGGCGCACGCCCGCACCTGGCATTCCACATACATTAGTAGTCTTGATAGAGGAGTTTGTTTTCCTCATTCCTTGTGATGGATTCCTTGCCTCTTTGCTTTCCCTGTGTGCATCTGCTGCGTTAGACACAGTGGACAAGATGCGTACAAATACCTGTACTATAGGCTTGTCCTATAACCACCACCAGCACTCTCTCTCTCACTCTTTTCTAGCTTTAGTGGGACTAATCGATACAAATGTGGGATTTTACAGGACTAAATGGGACCTCTTTTTTGTTGCGGGAGGGAGCGGTGGACAGCCGATCATCGCGGGCGGTCAAAATCAAAATCATTGCGGGAGCGGGAGGGAATGGACAGAAATCTAGCAGAAGCGCAAGTAACATGGATTCCTAAAATTGTGTTTTTTAATACTTCATATCATATTGTAAAAGTCCCTCAAGCTTATTTTGAGCCTCAATCACCACTGATACAGCCAGTCCTCGTTTACAAACTCGTTTCATCGTCCTTGGCGACTAAGGAGTTAAGCACAGGAACGCTGAGTCAAAGAGATGCGTCGTGTGTTTCTGTAATTGTAAATGTCTGTGTTGAGCTGTGATGTTACAGTTATGCTGGCGGTACGGTTGGTGTTGACAAGGCATGAAACAAAAACAAACAAACTGACAAACAGCAGATAGAGTGAGGAGTGGACGGGGCGGTCAACGGTGTCCAGATGTTACTCCAGTGGTGTACATTCCCTAGTGCTTCTCCCACGTCAACCTACCAACTATGAACAGCTGTCTGACCGTCTGTCTGACCGATTACCTGTCCGTCTTATCCCTAGAAGGCCCAGGTATGTTTCTACTTGAAATAAAAAAAGTTTTTTTTTTCTTTTTTATGCAACTTAGGATAAATATTAAAATAATTGTAATAAATTAAAAATTATATTTTTTGGGATATCTTTTAATATAATGAATGTACTTCGTTAGAATCTTTGAAAAATGCACGTCCAGGGAATTAATTGGGTTAATTGCAGCCTCTGCAGGGGCTATTTCTATGCAAATATCATGACCAATTGCAATTAAATACTTAATTATGAGGGGGGAAAAATTAATAATAATGATAACAATTTTTAATTCATTAAGGGGTTAATATTACCAAAAAGCAACACTGGGTCTTGTAGGGTGGCCGGTATTAGGTGAAGAGGTGATACCGAAATGTAAAAACAAAGTGACGCTGTTTTTTTTGTGGCATACTGTTTTTACAGTATGCCACACTTGAACCGTAATTTCCGGACTACGAGCCCCACGTGAATATAAGCCATTGCAGTAGTATAACCTGTAGGGTCCAAAGCATGTGAAAAAAGTCTCTGTTTATAGTCCAGGGATTATTACGGTAATTAAAGTAATTACTGAAATTCAGCCCTCAAAGCCTGCTCTAAATATTTTTTTCCACCGAAAAGTGATGGGGGTACTGTTTTCCCGGGAAAGTGACGTCACACACAGTCTGATTGGTCCTTGCTGACAAGGACCAATTAGAATGCAACTTAAAACTCTGGGAAATGTAGGACTTGATCTAGAAACTACACCTTTAAAATGATCCCTGTCTAATAAGATGAACATTGCTTAAAACATTATACTTTCCCTCTATAACTAAAATAAACAAATAAAAACACCATTGGCATCTTATTTATTTCATAAATAGAGAATATTTCACTCAACAGGAGCTGCTCCTGGCGCAGGATGATGATGTCACGTGCGATCTAGCTCTATAGAATATATGGATGAACATGCTCATGTGACATCATCATCCTGCGACCGGAGCACCTCCTATTGAGTGAAAGATTCTTTATTCATTAAAGAAATAAAGTATTGAAGGTGTTTTTATCTGCATGTCATAGTTATAGAACAGGGGTTTTCAACAGGTGGTCCGGGGACCACCAGTGGTCCTTGAGAGGGTTCCAGGTGGTCCCCAGCTAAATGTAACTCTTGAGAACGTAAAAATGAAACCAAATGGACCCTGGCGGGTCCATTTGGTTTCATTTTTACACTCTCAAGAGTTAAATTATTCATCATCTTATCTTAATTAGCCCAAGTCTACACAACTAGAGAATGTAGAAGATTAATGGTCCTTTTGATCTGTATGTTTGACTGTTTTGTTTTCTAAATCCAGCCTGGAATTGTGGACAAAACCCAAAAGAATTCTTTAGTTTTAGGTCTTTGGGGCTAAAATGTCATCAGATGGTGGTCCGTGGCTCAAATGCTGAATAAATGGTGGGCCCTGGGATGAAAAAGGTTGAAAACCACTGTATATAGAAGGCAACTATAGTGTTTTAAGGCATATTTGTCTCATTAGCCAGGGATCCTTTTAAAAGGAAAAAAAAAGTGCTGCTTTGCAAAATGAGGAGACGTGAGGAGTGTGAGATCCGTTGTGGGTCCAGTCCAGACTGCGTTACGTTCCAGGGTCCATGGTTTCTCTGCGATGCGGATCTGCCTCTCGGGGACCACAGGCTCTCCTTTGAGTTAGCGATGTCTCGTTGTACAACAGGGGTTTTCAACAGGTGGTCCTTGAGAGGGTTCCAGGTGGTCCCCAGCTAAGTTGTTTAACCAAAGGTAACTCTTGAGAACGTAAAAATGAAACCAAATGGACCCTGGCGGGTCCATTTGGTTTCATTTTTACACTCTCAAGAGTTAAAATATCCATCATGCGAATTAGTCCAAATCTACACAACTAGAAGATTAACTCCTTTTTTGCCCTTGCAGTAGAGCTACGTCGCGCGTTATCATTATGAAAAATAGTCATGACCGATGCCTCTTAGGTTGATCTACGTCTCTCTACGTCGCTTACCGTCGCTGGTTTGATACGATCCCCATGATAACAGCAGCGTGCAGCGACCGCATATTCCATTCAGAACGGACCAAAATAAGGGACGGACCAACCGGAAACCGGAAGTGTGTCGCCAACTAACTTGTCCGACGGGAAACATGGACCGAAATATGAAATATGACTTTTAGATGAAAGCTGGCACTGGCTACCTCAAAAAATATGAAAAAGGGCTGGCACTGGGTGCGTTAATGGTCATGGACAGAAGCAAAATAAATCTTTAGTTTTGGGGTCCAGACGGCGTTACCTTCCAGGGTCCCTGGTTTCTCTGCAATGCGGATCTGCCTCTCGGGGACCACAGGCTCTCCCTCTGAGTTACCGATGTCTGCTGGGATGAGAGGCAGGCTGTCCCGCTCCTCCTCTGACGAGCGAGGGTAGTAGAGAGGCAGCAGCTTCCTGTACACCGGCTGTATACACACACACACACACACGCACGCGCGCGCGCACACACACACACACACACACACACACACACACACACACACACACACACACACACACACACACACACACACACACACACACACACGTAAAAACACTGGTTACAGGCACCACTGCCTCACCACCCAAATGCACACATCCATCCGCTTATCTGTTGTCGCGTCGCAGGGGGCAGCAGCTCCCTCTTTTCTACATTTCACCTCTGAGGTCCCCCTCCCTTCAATGCACTTTGCATTGCCACAGGTAAGTAGCTGTGGCACAGCTACACATCACATCAAACCACACACTACATTAAGATAATTGGATCACTACACATGATTTCTAAAAACACAGGTGGCAGTTTCAACCTGAGTGATTGTAGAGGAGTAGCAAAAGGGAGGGGAGGAGAGGAGGAGGAATAGATTACCTATGGAATTGCATGGAAAAGTTGCGCCAGAGTGACGTACTATTAAAAAAATGATGTGTTGGGAAAAATACTACACAAATCACTACTCAATCACAATAGTAAACACACTATTGATTGAGTAGTGATTCAATAGTGTTTTTCTCATGAGGGTAAGGATCTCTCCAAGGACCATCACCTTATCGTGGTGAAGAGGTTTGTGTGGGGGATAGGGGGGCAATGCCCTCCTAAATGCCCTGACTGCCAAACAACCCAAATTTCAAAGATATTTCAAATTAAAGTGCTTATAATTAAAACAATTTGAAACACTACTACTGCTACTAACTAACTACAGCTCAGCTGTGTCGCCAATAAACCAACAGCATTTCATCATTGAAAACAGAAAACTCTCTGAGTCAGACCTTTTATGCGTGTCTGTTGTAACTTCAACAACAACTGATGTTATTATTGATGCTTTACCTGCCTAGTACAAGTCCTGTAACCGAAAATGATATGGTGTGACTTGCGAAGCGACACGGGCGATGAAGTCGCACCCATACCATTTTCGCCTGCCTCTGAATTGGGAAATGTTACATCCCTGCCTGGTCTCTCAAGGCAAAGTGTCCTCGAGGGACGAGGCCAGACAAAGCATGATCCAAACCACGCATGGGGGGCAATAATATGAGGAGACGTGTCACCCAGCCCGGAGGAAGCCTGGGGCTTGCCTTTGGAGCAGGGATGGAGAGAGGGCTGGACAGTGAGCGCCTGGTGGCCAGGGCTTACCAGGATATATGCTTTTGCTGAAGGTCCCACAAAACTGCGTCTAAGCCTGAGGATACTGCCTTCAGGATGTATACTCTCACGCTTGAAATAGCTGTCAAGTCAAAATGAAATCCGATGTCCTTGTGCTATGCTATTTTTTTTAAAGAATGTTAACTGACATAGTAGTTGCAGAAGGATTGTACTTGCACTTGTTTTTTGTAACGTGCATATATTTATATTTAAGGGACCAAGCAGTCCACGAAGTGGACAAGGCTCCAGAGATCGCCGAACTTGTATTGTGAGTGCACAAACAAAGAGGCTGATGAAGAGGTGAAAGCCATGGTAGGTGGAATTGAAGATGATGAACAGGCGCACATGAAGAGAATTACGGTTGACTTTGGAACAATTGCAAGGGAGAACATTGAGGATTTTGTGTCTCCCACATCCAAGACACTTTTCAATCTCCCACATGACTTCCTTGCTGTTGATCCCGATGAGTGGGAGCCCAGGGAAGACTACAAAGAAGCTCTGGCTGTTGTGAAGGCGATCAATGTTGTCAATGATCATGCAGAGCGTGGCCTTGCCCTAATACAAGAATAGTGGGGTCTCATTACTAAAGATGAGTCCCAACTCCAGTGATTGTTGCAAAATGTGCAGAACCATCGGCACAAGTATCCTGATAGCTGTAAACAAACTTTCACTGATCTGAAACAACTGAATTACTATACTGCAGTGACTTCTGGGCGTAAACGTGTAGGTGGGGCTGTGTGCGTGTTGTGTGTCGTGAGTAGGCTAGGACCGAAAAGTTTGCAATAAAGATATAGGCCTAGATTTTCGTCACCACTAAACCCCTTATCCCTTAACTTCTTTGCCATTTTAAACTATTTAAAACAACATTTTTCAGTAGTTCAAATGGCCAGTCTACAAGCTCACAATGTGTCAATAGATTGACATGTTGAACTATTCCAAAATGTTTATCAAATTAGTAAAAAAAAAAAGGGATAAGGGGTTTGGGTTAAGAGGTTTAGGGTGAGATTTTCGTTACCGCTATACCCCTTATCCCTTAACTTCTTTGCCTTTTTAAACTATTAAAAAAAAACATTTTTCAGTAGTTCAAATGGCCAGTCTACTAGCCCACAACGTGTTAATAGATTGACATGTTGAAATAGTCCAAAACAGTTTTTCAAAATAGTGAAAATGAATAAGGGATATGGCATAAGGGGTTTAGCATGTAACGAAAATGGAGCCCTTAGCGTGTAACGAAAATGGAGCCCATGGTATTCTGCACATTAAAAGGATGAAAGAAAAATAGAATTTTGTCATTCTTTGCTTTTCTACTTCCTACATTAGTATTTCCTACAATAATTCATTTTGATTGATTTTGTGTATAGATTTACAAGCTTAAAAAAACACAATCTCTGTATAAGAATAATGCACCTGCAGTGCAATTCGATTTTGACCAAATGAAATGGACAATCTTTGACTAAATTGAGCTACCTCTAAATATGCTTGAAATTGAACCAAATTTTAACCAAAGCAGTTAGTTTTTCTACATAGGAACATAATTGGGGGTGAGACACAAGAAGATACAAACGTGGTCTTTTTTTGATCCACCCTATATCTGTTCTAAATCAATGGTTCTCAAAAGGGGATCAGCAGCGAGTGAATTATGGTATGTGTGATATGTGAGCGTACAGTATTGCTTAATCCTATTCCATCATCGAATGGCTTTTTTGGACAGGAATGAAACAGACAATTATAATGATAAAGAGGTACTTGGAAAAAATCTAAAATGTATCTGGGCCAAAAAAAAAGAAAAAGAAAAAAGTTTGACTGTTTTAAATCGCCTTTCAAAGAGCTTTTTTCTGATAAATGTGCGTGTTTGCTAATACAGCAGCTGAAACGTGAAAACTACACTGTACAGATGGTTCTCCTGCTTTACACATGCAGTCCTTATAGTTATAAGTTGTTTTGGTGTTTTATCTGTTGAAAAATAGCAGATCTACAAGCTCATATCGCGCCACACGGTGGCGCGATATGAGCTTGTAGATCTGCTTGTAGTTCTGCTATTTTTGAAAAATCGTGAAAATGTGCTGCAAATCTCTGAATACATTATTTTGGAAGCAAACATTTTTAACTAAATTTTTTGCTTCTGGGGGATTCCTAGAATAACATGTTTCCAGATGGGAGTCTGCAGCCAAATATGGATAATTCTGGTGGTCCTTGGCTTGAAATATGTTAGCATCACTGACACAGGAACACAGATTTTTCAGAAAAAACTAGAATCTAGTGTCAGAAAACTCGATTCTAGCATCAGAAACTAGATTCTAATGTCAAAAAGTAGATCCTAGCATCAGAAACTATAAATCAATAACTTGAATCTAGTGTCGGAAACTACTGGTTAACCCCAATCGTAGGGGCCACGGTTTGCAAAATGAATTTGCGGCAGTTAGAAAATAACACAAGTCAGTTGCAACCCGGTGGGTCAACGCCAGTCGCGACCGTTTTCATTGCACAATAAGTTAGAATTATGGATTATTATTATATTATTACCTCTTCCATCTCTGACACAGCAAACACCACCGTCTCTATGCTGTCCCCATGGCTCTCCAGAAACCTGCGCACCGTTCCTATAACACACACACGCACACGCACGCACAGCCACACGCACGCACACACACACACACACACACACACACACACACACACACACACACACACACACACACACACACACACACACACACACACACACACACACACACACACACACACAACACACACACACACACACACACACACACACACACACCACAACACACACACACACACACACACACACCACACACAGTTATACTACACATTGTTTCCTTATATAACCTTATTACTTAACTTATTACTTATAACTTAAGTGGTTTTCAACCTTTTTGATACCAGCATCCACTATTTATTCTGCATTGGAGGCAACTTTGGAGACATTTTAGCCCCAAAGTCTCAAAACTAAAGATTTATTTTGGTTTTCATCCACAATTTTCAGGCTAGATTTCAGAAACAAAATAGGCAAACATAGATAACAATGACGATTAATCTTCTACATTCTCTAGTTGTGTAGACTTGGGGCTAATTCACATGATGAATATTTTAACTCTTGAGAGCGTAAACATGAACATGTTTCATGTTTACGCTCTCAAAGAGTTAACCAACTTTCCATCATTTATCCTGGGGACCACCTGGAACCCTCTCAAGGACCACTGGTTGAAAACTACTGCCTCTATGAGGCAGTAGTTTCTTTTCTCGTTTTTTTTCTTGTGTTTATAGCTACGGGATGACATGACATTGGCAGGTAAAAAAAAAAGTTGTCGCTGTGGGTTTTACCTTTTGTACCCCCTCAGGGATATACAGCATATGGATAAATTAATGACCTCTTTTTAACTGTAGGATCATTGTACCGTGTCTGTTTATACAGTATTTAGTAGAAAACCCTCAAGCCATCAGGCTCCAGCCGCCAATTTCCAAGAAACCCGTGCCTGAAAACATATTGGTATTACCGTCTGGAGAACACTATCCATCCGTCCCACTCTGTCACACTGCAGGGGCGGATGTAATATTTCCCAATTGAGGGGGCAGGAGAAAATGGTATGGGTGCAGCTTCATCAAGCCGCACCCATACCATTTTCCGGTACAGGACTTATATTAGTCAAGTAAAGCGTCAACAATAACATCAGTTGTTGTTGAAGTTGCAACAGACACGCAGCATGCATAAAGCTAAAGGTCTGACTCAGAGAGTTTTCTGTTTTCAATGATGAAACACTGTTGGTTTAGTGGTGTGACGATTGCAGTTAGTTAGAAGCAGTAGTAGTGTTCATTTTAATAAGCACTTGAAATATATTTGAATATCTTTGAAATTCGGGTTGTTTTGCATGCCATCATGTTTGGTGGGGCAGTCTGGGCATTTAGGGGGGCAATGCCCCCCCATGCCCATGCCTAGATCCGCCCCTGTGACACAGGACTCCCAAGCAGGGAGTATCGTCGGGATTCTTTTCAATTAATTTCTCCGGTTATGACCCTACAGCTCTGTCCCCACGTACTGGTACATTTTTTAATTAAGGAGGATGTGTTTGTTGGCATAGAGCCAGCCAGGCTTGCTGCTTGCAGATACACTTATACTGCCTTACAGATAGGAAATCGGGGCAGAAAACGTGGCGGTGAAACTACGCGTTTTAACGACCGCCACCTGGGTGCGATTTCCTCTAACATGCTGCAGAAATGAGTTACGGACCATATCACTCCGTGTCGGACATAATTGGCTGTGGCGTTTCTAGCAAACTAGCGCCGCTAACACTGCTCTGTTATTGTAATATAGAATTATTAACACAATCCAGCACCTTCCGTAAAAAGCACCTTCCACCCACACACACACACCCCACAGGGAGTGCGTGGCCGGTGTTGAGTCTACACCAGTGGTTTTCAACCTTTTTGTTACCAGGGCACACTATTTATTCACTATTTGAGCCACTGACCACCATTTGACGACATGCTAGCCCACACACCCAAACTAAAGATTTATTTTGCTTTGTCTACAATTACAGTCAAAATACAGATCAAAATGACCATTAATCTTCCACATCCTCAAGTTGTGTAGGCTTTTTAAGTCTTGAGAGTGCGAAAATGTAATTTCAGACGAATAAATGGACTAAAACAGTGGTCCGGAGACACCAGTGGTCCTTAAGAGGGTTCCAGGTGGTCCCCCAGCAAAGTTGGTTAGCCAGAGGTAACTCTTGAGAGTGTAAAAAATGAAAACAAATGGAACCTTGCGAGAGTTAAAATATCTTTGTTTTCATGTTTACACTCTCAAGAGATAAAATATCCATCATCTGAATTAGCCCAAGTTTAGAGAATGTAGAAGAGTAATGGTCATTTTGATCTGTATGTTTGCCTGTTTTGTTTGCGAAAGCCATCCTGAATTGTAGATAAAAACCAAAGAATATTTAGTTTTGTCTGTGGGGCGAAAATGTCATCAAGCGGTGGTCCGTGGCTCAAATGCTGTTCTGCGGATGTAACATGTCCCATTTGGGGGGGGGGGGGGGGGCAAGAGAACATGTTGGAGGGGGAAAGAGAAAATGGTATGGGGGCGGCTTCATCGCCTGTTTCGCTTCGTGCCACAGGCGATGAAGTCACACCCATACCATTTTCGGTTACAGGACTTTTATTAGTCAAGTAAAGCATAAAAAATAACATCAGTTGTTGTTGAAGTTGCAACAGACACGCAGCATGCATAAAGGTCTGACTCAGAGAGTTTTCGGTTTTCAAGATGAAGTGCAGTTAGTTTAGTGGTACCAAAACTGTAGTTAGTAGCAGTAGTAGTGTTTCAAGAAGGTTAAAATATCTGAATTAGCCCCACTTAATTAAGAAGTTTGCATAACTATAGAGAATGTAGAAGAATGGTCATTTTTTCATCTGTATGTTTGCCTGTGAAAATCCAGCCTGGTATTGTGCACAAAGCCAAAAGAAATCTTTAGTTTTGGGGTCTGAGGGGGTGAAAATGTCGTTGAATGGTGGTCTGTGGCTCAAATGCTGAATAAATATGTCAAAAAGGTTGAAAAACTCCCGGACTTCTGGTTACAGACCAGAATTACTGCATGTTTTGTTTTTTTTGTATATGTGCTATTTTTACCAGATTCTACAGCCTCATGCTGACATACAGTAGGTCAGAAATATACGGCCGTGTTGTTAACATTCACCACAGTGTCCTGTGTGTGATTTCCTCAACATGCCACAGTTAATGACTTATGGGCCATCATTCGTGTTAGAGATAATTGAGCGTGGCATGTCTGGGTGCTGCTGCGAAGCATCGCACAGGGCTAAGTGACAGCACCGTGTGCGTTATTATAATCACATTTCTAACGGCGTGTTTGCATGTGTGACCGACTAGCTTGTGTTGGAAGAGAAAACAGAGTACATGTACTGTATATTGAAGTACTCAGCAGGGTAAACTAACTGAAATTATACCCAAAATACCCTTAGTTTTAGTTTTTATAAAGCTTTTAAATCCAAAATGTTTTGGTGACCAGCATGAGGAGGAGATGCTTCTAGATCTTCTATCCACTACTGAGTTCCATAAATACTGGGGGTAAAAATTGTGTTCTTGTGGGAGAGTGCAATCATCCAATCTACTAAGAAACTCAAAGCAAGGGTTGAATACCAACCGTTTCCTACTTTGGCACATTTTTAATCCTATAACTGACAACCAAAGCACAAAAAAAAAAACTAAAATAACTAAAACTAAAACTATAACTAATGACCCTGGTACTCAAGAGGTATTTGTGCTGGTCGGCTACTTGTCCCGCAAAAATGTCTCGATATGTTTTGTCTTTTTTCCTTCTACATTGCTTCTACTTCAGTGGTATTCAACCTTTTTGATAGCAGGGACCACTATTTATTCAGTATTTGAGCCACCGAGGACCACCATTTGATGACAGTTTAGCCCCACAGAACATAAATACTAAAGATTTCTTTTGCTTTTGTCCACAATTCCAGGCTGGATTTGCGAAACAAAACAGGCAAGGTTGTGTAGACTTGGGCTGAATATTTTAACTCTTGAGAGTGTAAAATGAAACCAAGTGGACACTCTCAAAGAGTTACATCTGGTTAACCAACTCTACATCATTGAGCTGGGGACCACCTGGAACCTAAGTTAGTGGTGTTAGGCGTGTCTGTGAATGTGTAACTGTGTGTGTGTGTGTGTGTGTGTGTGTGTGTGTGTGTGTGTGTGTGTGTGTGTGTGTGTGTGTGTGTGTGTGTGTGTGTGTGTGTGTGTGTGTGTGTGTGTGTGTGTGTGTGTTAGGGCATTAACTAAATATTTGACTAGTCGATTATTCGACTAGCAAGACACTATTTGGTAATAATAATTTTTGATATATATATTTCAATTTTCTGCAGCAGGCATTGTGGATGTGTGCTGTGGTGTTGGTAGTAATTGTAGGTTGATTGCTCATTTTTCATGTCATGTAACTGAGTTACAGTAGTGTAAAAGGCATGTATTTTTTCAATGGGAAGTCCAGAATCACACATTTTATTGGCTAAAAAACAAATATCACTATAGACTAGTCGACAATTATTCGACTACCAAAGTATTCGATTCGACTAGCAAAAAACGTGTTTGGTTAATGCCCTAGTGTGTGTGTGTGTGTGTGTGTGTGTGTGTGTGTGTGTGTGTGTGTGTGTGTGTGTGTGTGTGTGTGTGTGTGTGTGTGTGTGTCCCCGCCGATCGGCCCTCCATGTGACCTGCCGTTTCTTCACTCCACCAAAAGGTTATTTGTGTGAAGATGAGACACTCCACTGTCTCCCCCAATCCCTCCTCCCTCCCCTTTTTATTTTCTACTGGCCTAAATGCTATGCAACAGGCATGTATTGATGATGGCAGGGGCGGATCTAGGCATGGGCATGGGGGGGCAATGCCCCCCTAAATGCCCAGTCTGCCCCACCAAACACGATGGCATGCAAGACAACCCAAGATATTTCAAATTAAAGTGCTTATATTTAAAATTATTTTTGACACTACTACTGCTACTAACTAACTACAGCTGTGTCACCACTAAACCAACAGCATTTCATCATTGAAAACAGAAAACTCTCTGAGTCAGACCTTTAGCTTTATGCATGCTGCGTGTCTGTTGCAACTTCAACAACAACTGATGTTATTATTGATGCTTTACTTGCCTAATAAAAAGTCCTGTAACCGGGCGATTTCGCACACACGGGCAATGAAATCGCCCCCATGTGCCCACTGATGCACAACATTCTGGCGACCAGTAATATAGACGAGGAGGAGCACTTTACTATCCTGCCTGCTTCTCCGCTAGTCATTTTGACGATCTGCGCGGAGGCAAGCCATATGTTTCAACATGCACCGATACAGTGCACCAATCCTGCAGCTCGTGCGACAGGGGCAGATGTAACATTTCCCAATTGGGGGGGCAGGAGAAAATGGCATTTATTAGGCAATTAAGCATCAATAATAACACAATAATCACACAGTGTTGTTGAAGTAATAACATTGTTGTTGAAGTTACAACAGAGACACAGCATGCATAAAGCTAAAGGCCTGACTCAGAGAGTTTTCTGTTTTCAATGATGAAATGCTGGTGGTTTAGTGGTGACACAGCTGTAGTTAGTTAGTAGCAGTAGTAGTGTTTCAAATCATTTTAAATATAAGCACTTTACTTTGAAATATCTTGGGTTGTTTTACATGCCATCGTGTTTGGTGGGACAGAGTGGGGGGGCATTGCCCCCCCACTCTGTCGTGCGACTGCTCCGCTAACCTCTCTTCACTCACAACACAGTTCATGATCCACTGTTCACTGATTTGTTGCAGCGTTTCGCGGTTAAAAAAGACAAACATTTTTTTTATATATATATACACACAGTAGTAGTCTGGGCCAAATTCAAATTTGTGCAAAAAAAATACTGTGATATATTTTTTTTCATCCAAGCCCCAGCCCTTGCTATTGTATCACTATGGAGGTATGCACACTCCAAAAATGTGTCAATATACCGTATCTTCCACAGCAACAACATCCGCCTGTTATAGCCTGTGTGCCCCTTGGAAAAGAAATCACCACTCTGTGTGTGTTTGCGTGTGTGTGTGTGTGTGTGTGTGTGTGTGTGTGTGTGTGTGTGTGTGTGTGTGTGTGTGTGTGTGTGTGTGTGTGTGTCTGAGTGTGTGTGTCTCTTACTGAAAGCGATGTGTGTGGCGTCCTCCAGTGGGTATCCTCTTTTGGTAGTGCTGACCACACACAGGCCCACAGACACCATGGACTGCTCTCTGTGAATCAGAAACAAACGCACACGGTGGCACAGTGGTTAGTGCTCTCGCCTCAGAGCTAGAAGGTCCTGGGTTCGATTCCCGCTAGGGGCGTTGCTGTGGGTGCTGGCGGCGTGTCACCTCGTCCGCGCCATCGGTGCCCATACCCGAGCTTGGCGTGGAGTTGAGTTTGCATGTTCTCCCCGTGTCCTGTCACAAAAACATGCAGTAATCCTGGGCTCTAAACTGCCTCCCCCTGGCCAGCCTGATGGAGGGGACAGGAACTGGTTGGAAAAACGTGTTCCTTCCACGCGCTACGTCCAACCAGGGAAACACCCCCCTGTCAGGTGAAAAGAAGGCAGCTTGGACTCCTCATGCATTGAAGGAAGCATGAGGCCAGTCCGCTGCCTCCCCAGGTTACCTATTTATATTTTTTATTGTCTGAGAAAGATGGCTTCCATTTTCACACTGCAACTTTTCAGGAGTAGAACCAGTCCAGCTTGGATGGATATCGTGACCTTTGGAGGTCATTTTAGCATCTACTCAGTCTCACGTGAACACCCCAGACAGTTTTTTTAAAGGAAAATTCCACACCAAAACATTATTTGCAGTTCATTTATTTTAAAAAAAGTGGTCCAGCTGTTATTTTGTGAAAACACTCCTTAGTGGCTGTTTCCCCAAAATAAGCTTAGAATGACCATGGGCTAATTAGTATAAATTTTGGAAGTCCTTGACATCAGTGGCGTTTCTAAGCAATTTGGAGCCATAGGCAAGATTGCCTGGAGCCCCCCCTTACCAAATGGACCCGTAAGGGTCCATTTGGTAAGGGGGACTCCAGCGAAAATCTCCTGTAAAATGGCACCCCCCGCGGGATAAACTTATAAACTATTTTTAAACTAAAGAACATGTTCTATATTTCTATGTTTTAAATGTTCAATTGTAGTTATAGAGGATAATGTATTTATCCATACTGCGCTCATTAGCCTGGGATGCTTTTAAAGCATGTCTGTTGGTCGCCCCCTCCCCTCGCCCCCCTCCTCTCGGCTTGAGGGACATATAGAATATGATATTAAGTATTAAAAACAATTTTAGGAATGCATCTTATATCCCATTTAAGTTATTATAGGTTAGTATAGGAAGGGGGCGGGGCAGTTAAAATGATCATCAAATACGTATCTAAATACAGAATGGAGATGATATAATGACCAAACGTTCTTTTTGGTCAAGGGTGATAAACCTTGGCACAAACAAGTTAAGAGAAAACCAACAGTCCAAAGACACACACACACACACACACACAGAACCTCAGACAAAGCCAGACACAGTCGTGTTTAAGTGGCTTAAGTCAGAGAACATGAGCTTAATGCGTGGCCCGTCTTTTCGTTCAAACGCACAGCAGAGAACTCTGTGTGTGTGTGTGTGTGTGTGTGTGTGTGTGTGTGTGTGTGTGTGTGTGTGTGTGTGTGTGTGTGTGTGTGTGTGTGTGTGTGTGTGTGTGTGTGTGTTGTGTGTGTGTGTGTGTGTGTGAGAGAGAGAGAACCAGTTCCAAATCTAATCAACAAGTCCTAAGATCACATCTGAGGGGTCCGGAATAAACTCAATACCAGGCCCCGACACGAGGTCCGACAGAGTTGGACGAACCAGGGCCGGATCTAGAGGGGGGGGCAAGGGTGGGCAGAGCCCACACAAATGTGCATCCTGCCCACCCCAATGAAAGGTAATATCAGTGGTTTTCAACCAGTGGTCCTTGATAGAGTTCCAGGTAGTCCCCAGCTAAACTGGTGGAAAGTTGCTTAACCAGATGTAACTCTTTGAGAGCGTAAACATGTTTACACTCTCAAGAGTTAAAATAGTCATCGTCTGAATTAGCCCCAAGTCTACACAACTAGAGAATGTTGAAGATTAAAGTAAAAAAAAAAAAAAAAAAACGTCAAAGTCGCATTACTTGTCACCAGAGTTGGGGGTAACGAGTAACGAGTAACGAGTAATATTACTACTTTTTCAGGTAACGAGTAGTGTAACGACGTTACCTCCTAGAAAATAGTAATAATATTACAGTTACTTCTACTAATATTACTTCGTTACTTTTGTCATGCTGATGCGTTCAACAGTATTGCGTTGGTGAAGGGAGATGAGCTAATGTCAGTTTAGCTTGATCGGAAAAAAGATGAGCAGCGGACTTTTATTAGGCAGACGTACAAAGACATCTGGTGTCAAAGCTGCGACATTGAGGCGTCAGAAACGTAGCGCTCGAAAGCTGTTTGTGCAGCTTGTTGTCCCTATTTATTGTCCCGATCCTCAATAGAAGTATATGTAGAAGAGCCGCGCTTGGACTGGCCACTTAAAGAGAACGGAGTTGGCGCTAATGCTCTGCGCTCTTACCTCTCCGGTGAAACTCCGTGATTCTTTGTTGAGATTTGAATCGAAAAAATCTCAGTCCATTCTCACCCGATTGCAATAATTCCAACTGTGGTCCAAGTATATCCAAGGATATTTTCATTTGCCATATAAGTCATGCGTTTATAATATGAGTTTATCTCTCAATAGCTGTGGGAAATGTCCACACTTGAAGCCTGTATGTATGCGCTGTCTGTCAGGGGATTTCCCATAGGCTACACAGCTGTTCTGATTACGCGATGCCAGTGGCTTAATCATCAATTAAGACACTGGAGCTATAAGCCCTCATATACTCAATATTAAATCAAAAAGATCTTATGCTTATGTATGTTTATCATACATTTTAATTTTGCATTAAAACATATTTGACAGACAGAACTGTAACTAAATAACAATCCACTGACTGAAATAACAGCCTACTGCAACTATGTAATCTATGGTAGGCTATATGTTAATCATGTGCGGCATATAAATATTAAGATATTTTAGTATTTTTTTCCAGGGTGGGATGTCTGTATTCATTCATCTAAATACATTTATCTAAATACATCCATCCATCTTCACCTGCTTATCGGTAGTCGGTCGTGGGGGCAACAGTCACCCAATTGATGTTTGGCTGATTTGTGACTCTTGTTACTCTTCTTCATTAGATTCAGCTCTAAAAGAAGCTGACAGATTGTGTAGTTGTAGCTAATTTCCTTTTTTTCAGGGATCTGGGTGCAAAAGTAATATAAAAAAGTAATATGTAATATACTACATATTACTTTTGCATCCAAGTAATAAGTAGTGTAATATTATTACTTTTCTGAAGGGGTAATAAGTAATAAGTAATATATTACTTTCCTAAGTAATATTCCCCAACACTGCTTGTCACTATGTTACCGCAGCGAAATTGGTTCTCCGCTTTTGACCCATCACTTGGAGCGGTGAGCTCCAAGGAGCGGTGAGCAATCCATCCCTTTGATGCTGAGTGCCAAGCAGGGAGGCATTGGGTCCCATTTTTAGAGCCTTTGGTATGACCCGACCGGGAATCGAACCCCGGCCTCCCAGTTCCAGGGCGGACACTCTAACCACAAGGCCACTGTTCTGGTATGGTCATTTTGATCTGTATGTTTGACTGGTTTGTTTGCCAAATCCAGCCTGGTATTGTGGACAAAAGCAAAAGAAATTTTTAGTTTTGGGTCTGTGGGGATAAAATGCGGTGGTCTGTGGTCCGTGGCTCAAATGCTGAATAAATAATGGGCCCTGGTGTCAAAAAGGTTGAAAACCACTGCTTCATGTGAAAAACTTTGGAGTTGGGAGGAACTGTCAAAGTCGGGTGCAAACATGGGTCAAACGTGCACACACACACACACACACACCACACAGAGTCACACACACACCACACAGAGTCACACACACAAAACGCACAGTCACACACCCACATCTACACAGGTCTGGCTTGTATGCCATGCCCGGGGCCACATGCCTTCTAAATCTAAATCAGTAGTTCTCTCACAACACAGATGTTTTTCACACACAAAAATGTTCAAAAATAGCAGATGCCATCTGGGACAGGGCACAGGTTATACGGGCGAACAACAGACAGACACAGAATGACACACGTCCCGCTGTTATCGGGTTTAACCCACGTTGGGCCGGTACGCCTTTTAGCGCTCTAAGTGTTATTAGCATAATTAGCATTACTTAGTGCAATTAGCATTATTAGCACTGTTGATGATACCTAATATTAGCATTACTTAGCATTATTGGAATAATTATCAATTAGCGTTAGCATTACTGAGCATTATTAGCAGTATCATTACATAGCATCATTAACATTACTTTAGTAATTGAAAAATATCAAACCTACAAGCAACAATATTTTGCATTAGCTTCATTAGCATTACTTAAAGGGGAATTCCACCCATTTTTTTTTTCTGAGCGTACAAATGCAACAAATGAACCCGTTAGTTCCATTTGTAGACTCTCAGAAAAGAAATCTAAAGAAATCCATTAACATGGTGAAAATACATCTTGATGATGTCATCAACATGTTTCACCACGTTAGTGGTTTTCTTCAGACCTCCATTTCTTGGGAACTCAGAATGGGGGAACTTTTTTATCATGTCCACCCAGCACCTCTAGGGTATACTAATGACATATTAGAATGTTGAAAATGGGTGGAATTCCCCTTTAACATTAATTAGCATCATTAGTTATTGAAAAATATCAGACCTACAAGCTCATAGCGTGCCACAGAGTGGCGCGCTATGAGCTTGTAAGGTCTGATATTTTTGAAAATGGTGAAAATGTGGCACAAATCTTATGAAATATTTTTTCGGCTGAGAATGGGTTAAAGGCCACGGCTTTTCTGGCGGTAATCAAGACAGATTACGGACACCTGCTGGCCCAGCGGCCCAGGTGGCATGACGCATTTAGGCCCTGGCCTGTCCGTAACATATTACACGAACACACCACTACTGTTTAGACAGTGAAAGAGAGTTAGGCCTTCATTACGGAGGTGCTATTTCACTGTGTGGGGAGATAATGCTGGACATTATTTACTATTCTGTCCACAGGGGGTTACTACTCAGATGGGACAGGGTCAGCTACTGTATACCCGAACTTTGTAACGGCGCATGTGGCAACCACCGGAACTTAAAGCACAAATAACATGGATTCCTAAGATAGTTTTTTAATGCTTAATATCATATTGTAAATGTCCCTCAAGCTTATTTCTAATGGTTTGAGCCAGTCCTTGTCATTTCTTTATGGACACTTTAGCTGTAGTACCACAATGTCCTGAGTGGGTGGGGGCGCTGATATGCAGGATATAATAGTAAAGTCATTATAATACTGATGCTAGATAAAACCAGGCTTGTTTAAATTCCATGTCAACTTGGAAAATCAACAATGGTGGACATTATAAACAAAGTGGAAATGCAAATGTGGGAACTGAAGAAGAGGAGGAATTATACAATGCAAGGTGCATTGATGACATCATTATGAGGCCAAAATCAAACAAGCTGTTCCTGAGAGCAATTTACAATTTTACCAAAACACACACCCCCCACACACACAAAAACCCTAAAAAGTTGAATTTCATGTTATTTGCCCTTTCAGGTGATGTCGCCCACATGTTTGGTAGAGACTGCACCATCCATCCTTGTCAACGGATAGGATTTCAGTGTCATGTGTTGTACAGACTTAGGAGTTCTCTCTGCGTGTACGTACAGAATTGCTATTCCGTGCCATTTCACCATGTTTGGGTGACACTGGGTAAAACAATAATAGTAATAATGTGCAGTAGTGTCCTTACATGGCTATCTGCAAGATGTTCCGGTAGCAGCTGAACAGAGAGCTCTCGGCGGCTGTCCTGTACTTGGCCTTGAACTTTGGTCCCACGGTGTGGATGATGTAGCGCGCCGCCAGGTTGAAGCCTTTGGTCATCTTGGCCTCGCCTGTCCGACACCCTAAAGACAGCAGACATCCATCAACAACCATTTAGATTCTAGTTTCTGACACTAGATTCTAGTTTCTGACGCTAGATTCTAGTTTCTGACACTAGATTGTAGTTTCTGACACTAGATTCTAGTTTCTGACACTAGATTCTAGTTTCTGACGCTAGATTCTAGTTTCTGACACTAGATTCTAGTTTCTGACGCTAAACTCTAGTCCCGATACCAGATTCTAGTTTCTGGCGCTAGATTCTATCTCCAGACGCTAGATTCTGCAGATTCTGACTATAGATTCAAGTTCCTGGCGTTCTAGTTTTTTTCAGAAAAAAAAAAAAATATGTTTCTGTGCCAGTGATGCTCAACATGTCATACCAAGGACCCCAGAATTATCTATTATTTGGCTGCATGCGGATCCCCATCGGAAAACATGTTCTAGGGATCCCACAGAAGCAAAGATTCGAGTTAAAAAGTGTTCTTCTGAAATAATTTAGTGTGCTTCTGAAATAATTAATTTAATCAAAGATTTGCACCAAAATTTAATGATTTTCAGAAATAGCAGACCTACAAGCTCATAATGTGCCACTCGGTGGCGCGTTGAGCTTGTAGATCTGCTATTTTCCAATACAGTACAGAAATGGTTAAACGACCTGAAAATGTCGTCACACCGGACATTTTTCTTACGTCTCCTATTTATTCTGAATTTGAGCCACTGCACACGGACCATCGTTTGACGACATTTAGAACGCATTCGCACCAGAAAAGATTCACTCCGATTGAAAATTTACTCCTCCCAAAAGCAGTGGTTTCACTTTGTTTCAACACGCAGCAGTGGGCGATCATTGCAGGTATGAATGCAAGCACATTAAACATAAGGGGGTGAGTTTACCATTTTGGGATAAACAAGGCGACTGCGACAGAGCAGCTCTGGTTTCCTCATTGTGTCGAGGTCGCGTTGAGGGCGATCTTATACTTGCTAGTGAGGACTAGGTTGTGGTACCTTTGAGTTTGAGCAGTTCGTCCCGTAGCTCCGGTCCAGCATGCTGGTGGATGCTGTCAGACACAGGGTTCTTGTCTGTCAGTGTCTCGTTGCTGGTGTTGACGATGGCTGTGCAGTTCAGCAGCGCTACGTCTCCGGTACTGGAGGAGGAGAGGGAGAGAGGGAGGAAGACATTTTTAATCACAAGACTGAAGATGTAACGATGATGTTTTAGGCCAGTGGTTTTCAACCTTTTTCATCAGGGGCAGATCTAGGCATGCGTATGGGGGGGGGGGGGGGGGGGGGGGGGGGAATATTTCAAATTAAAGTGCTTACAAGATTTCAAATTAAAGTGCTTACATTTAAAGTGATTTGAAACACTACTACTGCTACTATCTAACTACAGTTGTGTCACCACTGAACCAACAGCATTTCATCATTGAACACAGAAAACTCTCTGAGTCAGACCTTTAGCTTTATGCATGCTGCGTGTCTGTTGCAACTTCAACAACAACTGATATTATTGATGCTTTACTTGCCTTATAAAAGTCCTACAACTTCGTGAAGTCGCACCCAAACCATTTTCTCTTGTCGCCCCCAATTCAGGAATGTTACATCTGCCCCTGTTTTTCATACAAGGGCCCACTATTTTGGCCCCCCACACCCCAAAACTAAAGAATTCTTTTGCTTTTGCACACAATACCAGGCTGGATTTGGGAAACAAAACAGGCAAATATACAGATGAAAATGACCATTAATCTTCTACATTCTCTAGTTGTGTAGACTTGGGCCAATTCAGAAGAGGAATAATTTTAACTCTTGAGAGTGTAAATATGAAATACTCTCTAAGAGTTGCATCTGGTTAACCAACTGTCCATCAGTTAGCCTGGGGATTACTTCGAACCCTCTCAAGGACCACTGTTTCAAAACCCCTGTTTTAGGTGGAAAAAGAAAACTTTTCTGAGACTAGTGTTTTGTTTCAGGACGATCCTCCTAAAGTTGAATTATATTGCTAGTTTGATCACATCAAATGCTCTTGAAATAAAGTATATATGAGCAATAAATCACAGAATTTCATTGGAATTGTATTTCTTCTTTTTTTCTTAATCTTCAGACCGTTTCATTATTAGATCACTTCCTGAAAATATCTAGTGTCTATGACAGGGGCGGATTGGCACATATTTTCCCACCGGGACAATTTTGCCTTTGCCAAGCCCCCTGGGGGGGCAGCTGGTTAACCAGATGTAACTCTTTGAGAGCGTAAAAATGAAACCAAATGGACCCTTGCGGGTCCATTTGGTTTCATTTTTACACCCTCAAGAGTTAAAATATTCATCATGTGAATTAGTCCAACTTAGTCTACACAACTAGAGAATGTAGAAGATTAATGGTCATTTTGATCAGTATGTTCCAGGCAAGCATCTAGCGCATTCTAGTGCATTTTGGAAGTGCCACTAGTGCATTTTGGATCTTGGCAGTTGGCAACACTGCCTCCAGCAGCGTGAGGCAGTGCCCTGGCGCACAGGAGTGAACGGGAATAAGGCAACTCTCCTACTTGAAGGCTCTGGTGTAGGACACCTTTTCTTTTTTGAAGGGTAGAAACACTAGTTTGCCTGGCCTGGGCCTGGTGCCCTGGCCTGCCCTGGAAAAAAAACTGTCCAGGCCACTAGGTGGCGCAGGCCACCGGGAAAACTCCCTGTACTCCAGATGGCCAATCCGCCCCTGATCTATGACAACCATAGGAGCCACAGTGGTCCTTTAAAAGTCATAGTCCTCCACTACCTCCACATGTGACTCCACCAGTCCGCCCTTTTTCCTTAATCAGAGGTAGCTCAGCAAAGCTCTTCCTGATTGGCTAAGAAATACTCCCGCCGGGACTATTTGTTAGCCAATGACAAAGCTTATAGGGATTTCTTTGCAGCCCCAACAAGACGCTATTTTTTTTAGAGATGATCTAATTAAAGGAAGACTTCATGAAAAACATAGAAACAATAAAAAAACATACATAATTGTAATTATTATTTTGACCATAAAATTACATATAGGAGCTTTAATGACCGAAAATAGCCGATCTACGAGCTTGTAGAACTGCTATTTTTGGTGCGCTTACTGGATTCCAAATGACTGAAATCAATCTTAGCAACCGAGAAATCTAATCCACAAAGGGGAAGTACAGGGAAGCAAACACTGGTAAATGAAACATTATCGCCTCTGTCGGGTAGGTGGAAGTCTCACATGTCCCCAACTGTCTAAAAAAAACTAACTGATCCTCAGTGGGTTACGGATGTGCACATTTTGATGCTTATGTGTGACGCTGCAGTTATGATCAAGTAGGTCAGGGGTTTTCAACCTTTTTGACACCAGGGACCACCATTTATTCAGCATTTGAGCCACGGACCACCATTTGATGACATTTTAGCCCCAAAGACCTAAAACTAAAGAATTCTTTTGGTTTTGTTCACAATTCCAGGCTGGAAAACAGTGTAGACTTCTTAATTAAATAGTGCTAATTCAGATGAATATTTTAACTCTTGAGAGTGTGAAAATGAAACCAAATGGACCCGCAAGGGTCCATTTGGTTTCATTTTTACACTCTCAAGAGTTACATCTGGTTAACCAACTTTCCATCATTTAGCCTGGGGACCACCTGGAACCCTCTCAAGGACCACTGGTGGCCCCGGACCACCTGTTGAAAACCCCTGAAGTAGGTTGTTACGATGGGAACAAAAAGTTGTAATAGGGAGGTAAGCATTTTATGACCATCACAACAAAAAAAAACACTGTGCGAAGTGAAGACACAGTACATCATCATGTTCTCCCCAGTGGCGGATCTAAGCATGGGCATGAGAGGGCAATGCCCCCTAAATGCCCACCCTGCCCGACCAAACATGATGGCATGCAGAACAACCCAAGGTATTTCAAATTAAAGTGCTTATATTTAAAATGATTTGAAACACTACTACTGCTACTAACTAACTACAGCTGTGTGACCACTAAACCAACAGCATTTCATCATTGAAAACAGAAAACTCTCTGAGTCAGACCTTTAGCTTTATGCATGCTGTGTGTCTGTTGCAACTTCAACAACAACTGATGTTATTATTGATGCTTTACTTGCCTAATAAAGGTCCTGTAACAAAAAATGGTCATGTATTTGTGTCGGTGTATGCATGGGTGAGTGTGATGCACACATCTATGTTAAGTACCTTGGATAAAAGCACTATATAAGTGCAGCATTTACGATTACCTTGGCTGTAATCAAGGCACCTGTGATTGTGTAAGATGGTTCACAAAATGGGATAACAAAATAGGTCAGCTTAATTTCTATTGGCTTTTATTGGTGTGGGCCTCGATGCGTCATGAAGTAATTAAAATGATTTTTATGGATTTATTTTTATTTTAATAAAATACACAAAGGTGATTATTTTGGGAGTGTGGATTGTCGGGTATATCCACATGACAATGACCACGCATGTGGTCTAAAAGTGTGGGAAAAATCTATTTTTCAATTCACTGGGGCTTTAACCACATGAACCCTAGTGTCCAGAACGTGGTGAAAGGAGGTTTCTACCTCTGATATAGTGGTTTAACGCCTGTAATAAGGCAGGTCTTGTCAGGGGAAGTGCAGCTGGTGGGTGGTGGTGGTGAAACCTTAATTATCACGTCAGTGAGAGCATTCAGTGCAGTTCAGAGTGCATTCCTGTTTCTCTGTTCTACGCTCTCAGCCACTCAGCTTTTAACCAGCGGACTAAATGGGGAACTAGTCAAGCATGTGTTGAAAGCACTTGATCACAAGACCACGCCGTGGGGGCTCAGAGAGGGGGGGAAAAAAAGAACTAGAAGGATAGGGGTAAGAGTCGGATGTGCCTCGAGGGAGCGCAATGCAAATGCCTTTAATTTGTATAATTATTACACAGCTTCACAGCAATCACAGCTTCAAAATGATTTTAATCACGATTTTTCACCATTCGAACTATGCCCAAAATATGACTGTTTTCCTTTGAACATGTACGTTGTAGAAGAGAAAAAGAATCTGGGGGGAAAAAAAAGATCTGTTTATTTCTTAAATATTTATCAAAATAGGTGATCTACAAGCCCCTGATGCTTAATTTAAGCAATTAACTCAGTGTTTTTTTTTTTTTTTTCCAACTGCCTTAATAATTATTTTTCGAAAAATCATGGCGCAAATCTTTGCATTTCGTATTCTTTTAGAGCAAATGTTTTCAACTCAAATCTTTGCTTCCGAGGGTCCCTGGGATAATATTGTCAGAAGAGGGTCGGCAGCCAATTGCATATATTATTGGGGGATTGTTGACTTGAAAACGTATCAATGTACCACTGATGTAGAATCATGGTGTTTTCAGAAAACTCAGGCTTTTTTGTAGAATTGGCCTCAGAGCGACACTAAATGGGTTACAATATCTATACTGTATATGCGCGATGCTGAAGCCTACTTTATACTTTGTCCCACAATGTCAAAGTCACGCACTGACAACAGGCCAGTGTTGCCAACTGTCAAAATCCAAAATGCACTAACTTCCAAAATGCACTAGAATGCGCTAGATGCTCGCCTGGAAGGGAATATGACCATTAAATGACCATTAATCTCCAACATTCTCTAGTTGTGTAGACTTGGGCTAATTCACATGATGAATATTTTAACTCTTAAGAGTGTAAAAATGAAACCAAATGGACCCCGCAAGGGTCCATTTGGTTTCATTTTTACGCTCTCAAAGAGTTACATCTGGTTAACCAACTATCCATCATTTAGTCTGGGGACCACTGGTTGAAAAACACCATCATAGGAGGAGAAATGGTGAAAATGAGGGTTTTATCTCTGGCGCCTGTCAATCAATTATCCCCCAATTCACCAGCCAAAAAGCACTAGATTTTCCGCCAGGAGTTTTTCACTAATTTTGGCGCCAGGGGGGTCTGGAAAGGCGCTAAATATAGCAACAAATGCGCCAAGTTGGCAACACTACAACAGCCAAACTACAAGCTGACAATGTTGCATGTCAACGTGTTGTGACTGTGAGCTTCTACATCGGATATTTCCATAGAAATCCAGCAGCCAATAATAGTCTTGTTGAAAAGGGCAAAACCTCCAAGTGAGCAGCAGCATATGATTTGCTCTCGTCACAAGACCATTACGCAGCAGAATCCAAGGCACCTTTGATGGGATGAATTATTATATGAACCAGAGCTTTGTTTAGCTGGTCTACACCAGGGGTTTTCAACCTTTTTGACACCAGGGACCACCATTTATTCAGGACTTGAGCCACGGACCACCATTTGAGGACATTTTAGCCCCACAGACTCCAAAAACTAAAGATTTATTTTTGCTTTTGTCCACAATTCCAGGCTGGATTTGGGAAACAAAACAGTCACAACATACAGATCAAAATGACCATTAATCTTCTACATTCTCTAGTTGTCTAGACTTGGGCTAATTAAGATGATGAATATTTTAACTCTTGAGAAAAAATGAAACCAAATGGACCCGCAAGGGTCCATTTGGTTTCATTTATACATTCTCAAGAGTTACATCTGGTTAACCAACTTAGCTGGGGACCACCTGGAACCCTCTCAGGGACCACTGGTGGTCCCCGGACCACCTGTTGAAAACCCATGGTCTACACACACAGCACTTGTACACGTTATTTATGGTATAGTATGAGCAAGTAGCATCTCAAATAGACGCAATATGGCCCATTTAGTGTTTACCAATACAGCAGTGGTTTTCAAACTTTTTGACACCAGGGCCCACTATGTATTCAGAATTTGAGCCACGGACCAGCATTTGATGACATTTTAGCTCCACAGACCCCAAAAACTAAAGATTTCTTTTGCTTTTCTCCACAATTCCAGGCTGGATTTTGGAAACAAAACAGTCAAACGTACAGATCAAAATGATCTTCAAATATCAAAAAGATCTTCAAATATGTATTGATTAATTCATGTATATTAATGTATATTGACCAATTAGTGTATTTTTTACGTGTATTTTAATTTTATTTATTTATTTTTTATGGTACAAGATGGGGAGGGAAGGGGGGTGACAAAAAACGTATTCATTGTACTCCTGACTATTTGACTAGTGAACTGAAATTCAATAAAGAAACTCTGATAAAAAAAAATAAAAAAAAAATCTTCAGTTGTGTAGACTTGGGCTAATACACATGATGAATATTTAAACTCTAGAGAGCGGGTCCATTTGGTTTCATTTTTACGCTCTCAAGAGTTATGATATTCACCATCTAAATTGGCACCACTTAATTAATAAGGCATAAGTCATGTTCATTTTGGTCTAATTTTGATGTTTTGCCTCTTTTGTTTGCGAAAATCCATCCTGGAATTGTGAACAAAACCAAAAGTAGAGCAGTGGTTTTCAACTTTTTCACAATTTAACAACATCTTCACCCCACAGACCCCAAAACTAAAGAGTTTTGGGGTCTGTGGGGTGAAGATGTTGTTAAATTGTGAACAAGTTGAAAACCACTGCTCTAACATGAAGCACCTAACTATAAACCTGGTGCGGCTTATATTCAGGTGCGGCTTATAATATGGAAATTACGGTACAAGAAAAAAAAATCTAGAAATTAAAGTAAACTGGTGAATGTCGTCTCCATGATACAATTATCTTTTCAGAGATGCTGTATACATGGTGATACAGTGAATGCAGATTCTATGTTCTATAACTCTATAACTCTATTTAGGTTTAATTTTGGTTGGTAATCCTTCACTTCCCCTCACTGTATGTTTTGTTTCCCTTTCTAGGTACTTTATGGTGTTCCTAGTTTTGGTTGTATATATGCACGTCTCTAAATGTTCTGATGAATTGAACAAGAGATGAACCTGCTTTAAACCAGTGTAATGACCTGTAAATGATCTGTCTATTACATACCTGGGCATTATGCGGCCCGGGGGCCAAATGTGGCCCTTTGGCTGACTCTGACCGGCCCGGGGACCACCAGTGGTCCTTGAGGGAGTTCCAGTTAAATATGGAGAGTTGGTTTAACCAGATGTAACTCTTTGAGAATGTAAAAATGAAACCAAATGGACCCTTGCGGGTCCATTTGGTTTCATGTTTACACTATCAAGAGTTAAAATACTCATCATCTGAATTACCGAAAATCTACACAATCAGATAATGTAAAAAAAATGGTCATTTTTTATCTATGTTTGCCCGTTTTGTTTCCCAAATCCAGTGAACGAAAACAAAATAAATCTTTAGTTTTGGCATCTGTGGGTCTAAAATGTCATCAAATTGTGGTCCTCTGTGGCTCAAATACAGAATGAATAGAGGGCCCTGGTATCAAAAGGTTTGGTCTTTCTCTTACTTTCGTCTTGAAATTAAATTAATACTACGCAGACTTTAGTTCAGCCTTTAGTCTTGGTCCTCCACAATATTCTATGTATCTCATTTGGCCCCTTGGGAAAATAATTGCTCACCCCTGGTCTAACACAATATGTGTCAATATGTGTTGTCTTGCACAAGTGTGTGTCTCTGTCTATAGCACAAGCATGTGTCTCTGTCTATAGCACAAGCATGTGTCTCTGTCTATAGCACAAGCATGTGTCTCTCTGTCTATAGCACAAGCATGTGTCTCTGTCTATAGCACAAGCATGTGTCTCCGTCTATAGCACAAGCATGTGTCTCTGTCTATAGCACAAGCATGTGTCTCTGTCTATAGCACAAGCATGTGTCTCCGTCTATAGCACAAGCATGTCTCTCTGTCTATAGCACAAGCATGTGTCTCTGTCTATAGCACAAGCATGTGTCTCTGTCTATAGCACAAGCATGTGTCTGTCTATAGCACAAGCATGTGTCTCCGTCTATAGCACAAGCATGTGTCTCTGTCTATAGCACAAGCATGTGTCTCCGTCTACAGCATAAGCATGTGTCTATAGCACAAGCATGTGTCTCTGTCTAGCACAAAATATACGTCTCTGTGTCTATAGCACAGGGGTGGGCAATTATTTTCCCAAGGGGCCAAATGAGATACATAAAATATTGTGGAGGGACAAGACTAAAGGCTTAATCTAAAGTCTGCGTAATATTAATTTAATTTCAAGACGAAAGTAAGAGTAAGACCAACCATTTTGACACCAGGGCCCTCTATTTATTCAGTATTTGAGCCACGGACCACTATTTGATGACATTTTAGCCCCCCGGACCCCCAAAATTAAAGATTTCTTTTGCTTTTGTCCACAATTCCAGGCTGGATTTCACAAACAAAACAGGCAAACGTACATCAAAAATGACCATTCTTTTATATTCTCTGGCTAATTCAGATGATGAATATTTTAACTGTATTTTAACTGTAGAGTGAAAACATGAAACCAAATGGACCCGCAAGGGTCCATTTGGTTTCATGTTTACGCTCTCAAAGAGTTACATGGTTAACCAACTTTCCATAACTGGAACTCTCTCAAAAAAATAAAACATAAAAAAAGAAAGACGTGTCCCCAGACAACTGGTTGAAAACCACGGTACCCTTTCACGGGCCGGACAGAGTCAGCCAAAGGGCCGCATTTGGCCCCCGGGCCGCATGATGCCCACGTATGGTCTAGCACAAACATACGTCTATGTGTCTATAGCGCAAGTATATGTCTCAATGTCTAGAACAAATATGTGTCTCTGTCTCGCAATAAACACTCTCTGTCTAGCTCAGGCACGCCTCCCTTAATTCCCAGGGTCAATAATATTCTCCTTTGAGCCCAGAGCTCTGGTAGCACCCACCGGCAGGAATGTCACCGAGGCACAAGCGGGCCATTACCGTCCTGGAAGCTGCTTCCTGACAGCACCAGGCTCTCATGGCCTGTCATGTGCTCTGCAATAAATGAGGATTTATGACTGGTTCCATCTGGGGATGTCAATGATTAAACCGTTTAACCCGTTAAACCGATGACAGTTGTCATTCAGAAATCGACACTACTCTCAGTAACTCATTCAATACAAATAAATAATCTGATAATAAGCCATTGGGTTAGGTAGAGATATGATTATTATTATTATTAACACCAAAACATAAAACTTTTCTTCTCTCTCAAGGAGGGTATTTTATACAGTGTTTTGCCTTGATTTTTTAGGTTCTTGCAGGGGTTCACACTAAGGTCTCCGAAGCACTTGCCCATCGGGCAAGTGCAAGTCAGGTTCTACTTGCCCTCAGGTCATGGTCACTTGCCCCCCAAAAATATATTGTAAATTTTGCATTTAAGTTTACTTCCTACTTGGGTGCTTTAAACCAGGGGTTTTCAACAGGTGGTCCGGGGACCACCAGTGGTCCCTGAGAGGGTTCCAGGTGATCCCAGTTAAGTTAGTTAACCAGATGTAACTCTTGAGAAGGTAAAATGAAACCAAACGGACCCTTGCGGGTCCATTTGGTTTCATTTTTACGCTCTCAAGAGTTAAAATTCATCATCTTAATTAGCCCAGGTCTACACAACTAGAGAATGTAGAAGATTAGGTCATTTTGATGTGTATGTTAATTTGCCTGTTTTGTTTCCGAAATCCAGCCTGGAATTGTGGATAGCTAGAAAGCAGGGAAAGACACAGAGGCAGAGTGCAATGACTGCCTTCAAGACAAACATATCTTGTGTTGTGTTATAGCGCACTAAGTCACACACTTGCCCGATCGGGCAACCAGGTAACAGTCTTCACTTGCCCTACCATTTTTTTTTACTTGCCCCGGGCAAGCGGGCAAGTGTTAGTGTCAAGCCCTGTTCTTCTTCTACATACATGCACGCACTCACCAGCACCACAGTACATGTCGTCAATTAATGAGATGGAAACAAGCTGAAGGCGTGTTTGTTGTTATCCTTTTGATTGTGGTGGGTTACACGTACATTACATGTGACATAAGCGTTCTTTATTTCACAAAGTGGCTTTCAATGGCTAGTTAAGTACTTAAGCAATATTACATAAGAAGGTCTGCTTTAACACAATTTAAGTCACATCTGCGGTGTGAAGGCACTTTTATCGCTGTCCCTAGACAAACACAAGCTGAAATCTTTGTATTGATTAGGTGTGACTGTTTGGTTGCTGTTTCAACCAATCAGGTTACTTCGTCAAAACTACCTGTTGCAGAATGTGTTTTGGTTATGTAAAACAATGGTTAGTTCTCCAAGTGTTTTTGTTTGTTATGTTATTTTTATTATTATGGCTGGGACTTTAACTGATTTATTGAGATTAACTAATTACGGAAACAAAAGCATGATTATTTTTATTTATTTTTAAATTCATTTTAATACTGGTGAATGAAATGGGAGAAGAAGCCAGTGAGGGTAACCAATAAGTCTGAAGTCCCATTGTTTCATCCTCCCATTGGTCTGAAATTACTAAGCCTATCTCTAACCCACACCCTCAGCATGTCACAGTGTGGACACACAAAAACCTAAAGTTAAAGCTTAAAATAAGGCAGCCAACCATTATGCTGATTTCAGCGATTTTCAGTCCCCGCCAATCAGACATCTTTGCTTGGCCCAGTGGATGATGGGAAATTTTAATTTGGAAAAAACTCACTCACACAATATATACCAACCTATTTTATTTGACCAAAAGTGCTTCTTGGGTCAAACATTGATAAGCCGATTAATTGAGATGAATTAATCGCAAAGCTTCAAATTAGAAGATTTTTTTTTTAATCAAGTCCCACGCCTACTTTTTTTAAAATCACAAATTGTCTTTTTTTCTGGAGTCCCCTGCTGCAAATTGCATATTTGCCATTGCATATTATTTTGACCTTGACATGAAAAAATCTGAGAACTACTGTTTCATCGGTCTCGGCTCTAAGAAACGGTCTCAAAGCGAACCTTAACTGATATAAAAGCAGTACAAGGCAGGGGCGGATCTAGGCATGGGCGGGCAATGTCTCCCTAAATGCCCAGTCTGCCCCACCAAACATGATGGCATGCAAAACAACCCAAGATATTAAATTAAAGTGCTTATATTTAAAATGATTTGAAACACTACACTACTGCTACTAACTAACTACAGCTGTGTCACCACTAAACCAACAGCATGCCATCATTGAAAACAGAAAACTCTCTGAGTCAGACCTTTAGCTTTATGCATGCTGCGTGTCTGTTGCAACTTCAACAACAACTGACAATTATTGATGCTTTACTTGACTAATAAAAGTCATGTAACTGATAATAGTATGGGTGCGGCTTCGAAGTCGCCCCCATACCATTTCCGCCTGCCCCCCCAATTGGGAAATGTTACATCCGCCCCTGGTACAAGGACACTAGTAGATACGATGTGAAGAAACAAGACAACTTTTAACTCACTAGAGCACGATCTTCCGGTTGATGTCGGGCCTGAACGGGAACGGCGAGGGGAAGGCCTGCTGGTCGTCGTGGTTGTGGTCGTGATTGTGGTCGCCATGTTCCGTCGTGTCCCTCCCGTCCTCAAGGGGGTCCCCCGGCCTCTTATTCTCCTGCTGCTGGTCCTCGGGGTTGGTAGTGGCAGCGGCAGACCCCGCGGGGTCCTTAGCCTGCTGCTGTTGCTCCCACGTGGGAAGTGTCTGGACGTCGACGAACTGCGAGCGAGCTCCCAGGGGATCCATGCTATTGCCGGTCCTCCCGTACGGTAGCTCTTCCGCGTCTGCTGCGGCGGTGGTGGTGGTCCTCCCTCTCCTCCTTCTCCTCCTCCTCCTCAGTAGCAAAGGACGACGCCACCACAGGTCCAACAGGCAGCTCCACTGGAGGTAGGGAGAGAGGAGAGGGTGGCTCTGCATGGTTTTAATGGAACTGGCATGTAAAAAACACACAAACTGTCCCCAAAAAACACTAAAAGTCCTCCTAAACCCTCACCGCATACAGTACATCGCCGGGAGTAGAATTTAGTTAATCAGCCGCAACGAGTCAGACAGAAGCGAAAGAGAGAGAGAGGCAGTCAGAGAGACAGAGAGCAGAGCAGATAGCGAAGACTAGGGTTGGAAAAAATAATGCATGTGTTTATTAATGCGAGAGCTTATTGAACGATGAAATAATAATGCCAGCCCAATAAGAAGACGTTAATAATGTCCGAATGCTGTAATGTAACGCTCTGTGTAATGCTCGCTGCCGGCAGATGCTCGCATGCTTGCCGTAATAATGCTACGCTAAGTTAAACCCTCAGAGAAAACGAGACAGAAAGGGAGTGACGAGAGAGAGAGAGAGAGAGAGAGGCAGGCAGAGAGAGATGGTGTGACAGAGGGTTTGCAAATAGAAGGGAGACATGCCGAACATCTGTGTGTTCGAAAAAAGTCTTGTTTTTTTTTTCCATCTGACCCTTCTTCACACGGCCTTGCTTGTTCTCTGTGACTTATCCTCCGCCCTTTGATTGGGTCCACCAATCGCCGCGTTAATTGTGCCGCCGAATCTGATTGCCGGAGGAAAAGAAGGCGGCTTTGCGAGTCACATTTTGTCCATTAGTGCTTCGCTTGACCGTCACCGGCAATCCGAGTAAGGTCAGTGAGGTCACACACACATACACTACGCGCACACACACACACGTTAACTGTGCTTGTTGTAAACTGTATGGACAGTCACCTCCATGTGGCCCAACTCTGTATAGACAGAATTTCGCTAAATAGGATCAGTCCAATGGCAGCTCTTCTCTATAAAACATCTTTATCTTTATTAGTGGGGTTGCCGTGGGGAACCCCACTACTGTCATTGTGATGGCTGTAAACTTTTATCGGTTACCTTTTTGATAGGACTGCTGTTTTACCACAAGTGGTAAAGCTCTTCACCGCTGTCTAGGTTATCTAGCTTCATTCCCTAATGACCTACCAATTTGGAAACATGTTTTTCTCATTGGTTGAACGATTACAAAATAAATATTAGTCTTCAGATAAAAGTTTACATACATCACATTAGAGGTAGGGGAAGTGATTTCACTTTTGTCAGATATCATCCCATTTTTTTCTGTTAAAATGCTCTATTAGAAGGTGTGCAGACCATATAAGGAGTTTCCCCTCCCCCAGGTTAGCAGAGGAGCTAATAAAAGTTCCCAGGTGGAGGCTGAATTCTCCTCCAATCAGGATCGAGCAGCAGGTTCACATAGTGTAGCCACTCTTGGGCGCCCCTAGTGCACCAGGCTGGTACTACACCATGAATTTCAAATCACTTACCCTACCTTTAACTCTACAATAGAGGGGTTTCTCTAGAAGAAAAAAAAGATAAAAGTTTACACATTTTGCCATCACAATAACAATAGTGGGGTTCCACGGCATCCCCACTAATAAAGTTTACAGGAGAAAATTTACAGCCATCACATTAACAGTAGCCTGGTCTAGCCCTCAATGATTTTGGCCTTGGGGGGCGGGGTGTCGTGGGATCCACACGGCGGAAGTGCTGCGCTCTGATTTGATCTCACTAACGTGTCGTCATCTCCGGCCCCTCCCGCGCCCGTCCACTGCTGTTCTACGTCACATCATTTAGAGCGACGCCCACCCCGGAAGGTTGACTCCTCCCTCTGTTCTACGTCACATCATTTAGAGCCACGCCCACCCCGGAAGGTTGACTCCTCCCTCTGTTCTACGTCACATTATTTAGAGCCACGCCCACCCCGGAAGGTTGACTCCTCCCTCTGTTCTACGTCACATTATTTAGAGCCACGCCCACCCCGGAAGGTTCACTCCCACTTGAAGGCCACTTTCCAACGTGCGTTAGTCCAGGCTTTCCGTTTTCGTGCAAGGCGAACGAAAATGAAAGCCTGGGTGTCGAGGCTACATTAACAGTAGAAGGGTTTCCTAGGAAAACAAGTTGGTATTGGTAGGTCATTCGGCGGTACTGTATCTGCTTTCTAGCTATCCACAATTCCAGGCTGGATTGGGAAACAAAACAGGCAAATTAACATACAGATCAAAATGACCATTAATCTTCTACATTCTCTAGTCTGTAGACCTGGGCTAATTAAGATGATGAATTTTAACTCTTGAGAGCGTAAAAATGAAACCAAATGGACCCGCAAGGGTCCATTTGGTTTCATTTCGAGGCACTTGCCCCATGGGCAAGTGCCTCGGAGACCTTAGTGTCAACCCCAGTCGTACCACAAGTGGTGAGGCCAGAGCAGCGTCACGTCACCATTACAACATCAGTGGGGCTAGCATCTCCGTCACAGATTACAATATCATCAGGGCAACCCCACTTCATTCTAATTCATTCTATTTTTATATTGTTTTGTAATAACAGGATACACCAAAAACATCAGGCAACAGCCTGATGATTTTGGCCTGTTTACAGCCTGTTTACAAAAGATGTCGATGGCCAATCATGGTGGATGTAAAAGGGAAAAGATACACAGTGATATTTGTGCTTTACACCATGGGTTTTCAACCTTTTTGACTCCAGGGACCATCATTTATTCAGCATCTGAGCCACGGACCACCATTTGGTTACAAGACCTAAAAATAAAGAATTCTTTTGATTTTGTCCACAATTTCAGGCTGTATATTTTGCCAACAAAATAGTTTAGACTTCTTAATTAAGTGGTGCTAATTCAGAGGATGAATATTTTAACTCTTGAGAGGTGTGAAAATGAAACCAAATGGACCCGCAAGGGTCCATTTGGTTTCATTTTTACGTTCTCAAGAGTTACATCTGGTTAACCAACTTTCCATCATTTATCCTGGGGACCACCTGGAACCCTCTCAGGGACCACTGGTGGTCCCCAGACCACCTGTTGAAAACCCCCGCTTCACACCAACTATCTTGTACGTCAGCTCGTACGTAGACCATAGCAAAAACATAGGAAAGGATGCTGTGGTTCCAGTGGTCAAATAAATGACATGGATTAAAAAGCCAGAGCAAATCTCATCCTCATGACTGAAGATTTGCGTTGGGCACAAGGCCTGATTCTGACATTTTGTGAAAATACTGTGGCTAAGTCTCCAATTAGGACAAATATGTAAATGATGAGGTTATGCTGTTATCTTTCTAAGCCTGTTTGCTGCTATGGGACAGGAAAACAAACATAGTTAAAATGTCACAGAACGAGACGTTTTTTTTGCCGTTATGAAAGCAAATATTAAACCATAAAGGTTTGAACACGGGTCTATGAATTAATGCCCTGGAGTATAGACATATACTTAAGTGATTTCACTTAAAGGAGAATTCCACCCATTTCCACCCATTTTTTCTTCTCAGAAAAAATGTAGCATCTAAAGAAATCCATTAACATGGTACCGTAAATACATCTTGATGATGTCATCAAGATGTGTTCCACCATGTTAATGATTTTCTTCAGACCTCCATTTCTAGGAAAACACAGAATGGGGGAACTTTTTTTTTATGTCCACCCCAACACCTGTAAGGTGTATTAATGACATATTAGAATGTTGAAAATGGGTGGAATTCCATTTTAATTCAAATAGTGTTGTCGTTTTCTTTTTTTTTTGCCTAATCCTCCCTACTATGAAAGTGGTGACCACTGACCATATAAGGGGTTCCTCCCTGTCCCCATTGGGCCACTGAGCCCCTGGGGTCAATAAACCCTGGTTTCAGCTTGGGTTTTGGGAGAAAGCCTTTCCTCCAATCAGGATCGAGTGAGGGCGGGCCTTGGTGTATGTGTTGTTGGCATTAGAGTATCTATAATGAGACAGAGTAGGGAGGGACACGCTTTGATCTTGGCGCCTCGTGGCGCCTGCACTGGACCTCTGCAAGTTTGTAGTACTACTCTACACAGCTAACCACTGCATCACAACATTCTATTTTCTTATAATATACATTAAAGAGGGGGTGCCGTGATTTTTGTATTTTTTCCAATTTTGTACATGTTTAAGAGGTGACAGTATGTAAATAGACCCCTTTGTGTGTTTTTTATGTGCAATGATGTCTTCCCTTTGTATTTAGGGTTTCTTCCTGGGGGCTGAACCTTTCCAGTCAAACGTGCCAATGAAAAAAACTTCAGTATAGTGACATCATGTGCTCAGTCCCTCCCCTAACTCCTCCCCCTTTATCATACAACTAAAGCTGTGGGTGTGGCTTCAGTTCAGCTGGATCTCCACCCATCACCACCCACCAGGCATACTTAATGAACTGGCGGAGTGGAATCATAAAAATGACAGTTTAACAAACACTGTACACTTTTGGGGAAAAAATCTTACTTTTCATATCCACCTTTTGATTATAGCCCATAATGCATTGTGATTGTGTGTGCGGCAGATCCTGTTGCAAACAGGGGAGGGGTCGCGGGAGGAGTCGAGGAGGGAAGCCTTGCCTTCATGGGACAGGCTTTCCCCCTTGTCCCCTCCTATGATCCCCTCCCACAAGTGCTGGCTCAAATGATGTTTGTTGTAATGCTGATGTGATGCCTATGTGAACAGTCTAGTTAGTCTAGTGGACTGCTGCGCAGGCTTGAAATCTGTGCATCTATGCTTCGTGGGTTCAAATCCTGCTGTTGCCACATTATTTTTTTCCCCAACAACCGCAGACTTTACATGTTCAATAATTAAAGTTAGGTTTAGGAATGGTTTTATTGAGGTTTTCGGTCCAAAACACAGCCCAGCGCTCCCTTCTGCACTGACAACCAATCACCAATAACAGAACCATCCGAGGAAAAAACCTCTCCAGCTGTGCGCTGCGCACACTCTAAAGCCACTTGGGAGAGGAGTTGCGACATTAAGGGAGTCAGAAAGTAAGCGC
>CM076978.1:52454535-52524349 GCA_039105355.1 Benthosema pterotum
TTTTTTTTTTTTTAAATTAAAACACGACATTAACGGCCCCCGGGGGGGTCGGCCCACCGGGAAAATGCCCTGTATGCCAGACTGTCAGTCCACCCCTGGCTTCTGTGCACATGTTCAAACCTGACCCCGGATGGTGGAGACCTGTGCCCCGAATGGGGATGTATTTCATTATTATTATCACTATCCATACCTCAGAATGGACTCTATACTTGACCTTTTATAGGGCAAGTATAGAGTCCATTCTGAGGTATGGTATGTCCTGTTGGTTTGGCAACTTGACTGTGAAGTACAAGTCACAGGTAAATAGATTGGTAGTTATGGCTGGTAAGATAATGGGCATGCCTACTCCTCCCATTACCACCCAGACCATATTCGAACAAGCTGTGTTGAGGCAAGCTCAAAATATTGTGTCCGATCCATCACATGTATTGCATGGAGAGTATGAACTAATGCCATCCGGTAGGAGATACAGAACTCCGCGGCATGTGTACAACAGGTTCAAATTATCATTTGTACCTTTGTCAATCAAAATGCTAAATCAGTGGTTGGCAAATGATTAGATGCACTTTACCAACTTAAGCACTTTAAGGGGCTTGTGCAATATTGCTCTGTCTTTCTTTCTCTGTGTAATGTGGTTGTTTTTTTTTGTACTTTGTTATGTTATGTCTATGCAGAACTGGTCTCTGTCTCCAAGATGAATTTCTCCTGAGGGAGACCAATAAATATGAACTTGAACTTGATCACTATCACAATCTTGAATGTCTTTAACATGTCCTCCTGGCCTTTAATCTCATTCCCCTGGCTCACTGGCTGTTATCTTCAGGCACACCCTAGGTATTCTGTACAGAATCTTGTTGGCCTCCGCTGTATTCTACGTTCATGTGGGACCTTGCTGTCACGGCCTCCTGTGCTGCTCTGGGCAGTGTGCTTGCATTTGAGCATTGTCATTGCGTCACAGCTCACTCCAACGCCACTGGTGGTGTCGCCGCCTTGTGGTGAGGTGTAGTCTTGGTCCTGAAGCTGGCCCTTGCAGACACCGTCAGCATTGGCAAACACGTGCATATACTCTGGGTCAATCCGCCAGTAGTTGACGTTCACGAAGGCCTTGTTGGAGAACAGGTCATGGATGATGGAGACCCGCCAGCTGGGCTCCGACGCCAGCCGCCTGTAGTACGGAAACCTGTCCGTGATGAAGTCGAAGATGTACGGCAGGGTCACCTGGTCTGGCTGCTGGCTGGCCTGTATGGCCATATAGACGAGGGAGGCGCACGAGTAAGGAGGTTTGACGTTGGGGTCGTCATTGTCGTGGTTTTCTTTTGCAGGCGGACTGGGCCCATCATGAGGACTGTGTGGTGGAGATCCACCACGGGAGGTAACAGGGTGTATAGCCAGACTGGGAGAGGTTTGAGGAACAGAACTCTCTGGATGAGGCTCTGAAGCACTGGGGGTCAATTCGGACAGCCGGTGGTGGAGTGGTGGCCTTTTGTTTAAGGTTGTCTGTATCTTGGCAGCTGCCAGCCTGGTGGTCACCATGCTGGTCCTCTGATGGGTGTATTGCCGGCGGGCATTTTTCTTCAAACGTGCGGTGGTGGTGTTTGACTTTGCCATGTGCTCGTGGTGTGGAAGATGGAGGTGTTTGGAGGAAGACGCGCTAAGCTACTAAAATATTGTTTCCATTTTTGCCTTATATATCACGCAAAATCGCCACATCAGCATGACGTAGCAGTGACTCATTGCACGCACGCGGCACTGAGCATGGCTGGTGATGCCCATATATGCACCATATGCACATACTGTATATGGGCGCATGCCTTCGCACGTTTTACTTGTTTACACAAGCTCTTTAAAGTTCTCACCATTAAAGTAGCAGTTGAAAAAATATTTCTTTGCATTTTTACTTCCTTTAGGCAATAATAACAATCAATTTTGCTTTTAATATATACCAATCATATATACCCATCAGTTAAAATATATGCCTCTTCCAAACGGTAGAGATGTCACTTGATGGTAAACGTGTAAACTAAGCTAAAGTAATCTAAGAAATACTATTTGCAATGAATAAATACAATTTCTGCCAATTGTTATTATGATATTTTGATTTTCATTCTAATACTAGAGCGTTGCACGTTGGACACTGGCCTGGCTGGAACGATGCAAGTTGGAAATGCATGCATGCACCACCCAGTTTTTATTGTCTGTACACCTTTTATGCCCTTATATGGAGTTATTTGCCTCAGTATGCTATACAGTCGCTGTATTGTAGGCTAAGCCAGACTACACCGGAGTATCTGTATACTTCATAAACAGTGGGCTACAAAGTTACTATTTGAATAGAACATTATTACAGCATACTTTCGTATGAATATGTATATGATACAGTTGGTATTGATTGACTGATCATTTTAAATTTCACAGTATGCAGAGTGGGTACTTCAAAGTATTTATGACATAGGCCTATGTCTAGCTATACCTACTTACAGTATAGTCCAGTATTAATACCTGTTTATGCCAGTATTAATACCTGCTTATTTGATTCAATACCTTATTCATTGTTTGCAAACCAAACACAGTGTACGATTATACAGACCTATGATTATTAGATATGGGGGGGGGGGGGTATAAACCCCTGGGGAACACCGTTCTGTTTGACTTCTTGTTTATTCCAAAAAACAAAAAACAAAAGTGCCCTTCTGGGCACTGGTCTCCACCAGGCCAGGACAGTGTAGAAATATTAGACCAATCATGAATGCATGTTACATCACTTACATTACTTAATGACATTTTTCCAAATACTTACATTTTGGACAAAACAGACAATTTTTACAATGATGTATTCTTCCAGTCAACTCAGCGGCCTTGTGGTTAGAGTGTCCGCCCTGAGATTGGGAGGTCGGTGTTCGATTCCCTGCCGTGGTCATACCAACGACTGTAAAAATGGGACCCAATGCCTCCCTGCTTGGCACTCACCACCAAGGGTTGGATTGGGGGTAAGACCCTGCGACACCAGGAGATAGGCTCCTATCCTAGTGGCTCGACAAGGCTTACTTACTTATTCTTCCAATTACCCCCCAAACATGTACTTTTCTATACCATTCACATAGTCCTTTGTAGAAGGATCTAGGGTCTTCAGGGGTGTCAAACTCATTTTGGGGTGGGGGCCGCATTGGACTTAATGTGACTTCATGGGGGCCGGAGCACCGCGGTGCCAGTCACGCCGCGGTGCCAGTCGCGCCGCGGTGCCAGTCACGCTGTGGTGCCAGTCACAGACCAGTCACAGACTGCAAGCATGCACACGCATGTTTATGTACACAGCCGTAATTTCTCCGCTACAGTATATCACACAATCAAGTTTATTATTAAGAGTAGCTATTAATAGTTATTAATCACTTTCATTATTGGTTTTATACTTGTAGCCTAGATTAAGACATTTGCTATGGGAGATGCTATTTTTATTTACAGTGTGCCAATAAACCGTTCAAAAATACAAAAAATTAAATTTCAAATAGTGTCTTAGCTGAAATTTGGAAATGGCTACACAGCCCATGGAATTATGCAGAACTGCTTTTTATTGAAGTGATGGATCATCGAACATTAAAAAATAATGATGAATTACAATAACTAATGCTTCTAAAATACAGTATATTTTTTAAACTCTAAATTGGATTATTATTATTACCCGTATTTATATTTAAATAGCCAAGCTGTGATCTGAATGATCCCTCAGTTATAGACCCTTATACTGGTGAAGTAACCTGACTCCGCCAGATGGGGCAGCAGAGAGAGGAGGAGGGAATACTCCTCTCTCTGCTGCCCCATCTGGCGGAGTCAGGTTACTGCTGAAGTATAGTTCTCACTTTGCAGCGCCAGTACACCCCCCCCCCCCCTCCTTCCCTCCCCCTCCACTCTCTGCGAGTCAACATTCCAATCAATTAAGTACTCTCAGCTGTGAAGCTACCGGACTAGTGCTCAGAGAAGAGAACTCAGAAGCATTTCTTTAAACGACCATAACTTTTGATAGGAACGTGCTAGAGACTTACTTTTTTTTTTGATAGACTCAGACATTTTTGCTCTACAAGCCTGGGGCCGGATTAAATCATTGCGCGGGCCGCATCCGGCCCGCGGGCCGTATGTTTGACATCAGTGATCTAGGGTCTTCAGAAAACCGTCTATTTAGGAGACATTTGTAGAACTGGTCTGAGGACTCATCTCGATGTTGACTAATGCAATTGTAACGCCCGGGATTCGAACCCAGGTCTCCCACGTGAAAGTCCAACATCTTTACCACTAGACCAAGAGGACATCCCCCTGGTCTGGGGGCAGATACTAGACTTTGGAGGCCATCACAACAGAGGCTGTAGACACCTGCTACACTATAATAATAATTAAAAAAAAAAAAAAAACTTTCATCGTCTTTGTTTTTTCTATTTTCAGAGCATCTCCATCCACCGTCGCAGTGAGCGAGGCTCTACAGAGCCAGCAGCACCACCACCACCACCATGGGGCTGACCAAGCAATATCTTCGCTACGCGGCCAGTGCCGTGTTCGGGGTGATCGGCAGCCCCAAGGCCAACCTCTGCTACGTGAACCTGCGCGGGGGTGAGAGGGGCCGCTACGTGGCCGTGGGCGCCTGCGAGCACGTCTTCGTCTGGGACACCCGCAAAGCTGAGAAGGTGATCCGTATATACGGCATACGCATCCAATACCTCACAGTGTGGACATTAAAGGGCCAGGGGTTGACACTAAGGTCTCCGAGGCACTTGCCCATCGGGCAAGTGCAAGTCAGTTTCTACTTGCCCTCAGGTCATGGTCACTTGCCCCCCAAAAAATATATTGTAAATTTTGCATTTAAGTTTGCTTCCTACTTGGGTGCTTTAAACCAGGGGTTTTCAGCAAGTGGTCCCTGAGAGGGTTCCAGGTGGTCCCCAGTTAAGTTGGTTAACCAGATGTAACTCTTGAGAACGTAAAAATGAAACCAAATGGACCCTAGCGGGTCCATTTGGTTTCATTTTTACACTCTCAAGAGTTAAAATTCATCATATTAATTAGCCCATGTCTACACAACTAGAGAATGTAGAAGATTAATGGCCATTTTGATGTGTATGTTAATTTGCCTGTTTTGTTTCCCAAATCCAGTCTGGAATTGTGGATAGCTAGAAAGCAGGGAAAGACACAGAGGTCTTGCCCGATCGGGCAACCAGGTAGCAGTCTTCACTTGCCCCATCATTTTTTTTTACTTGCCGCGGGCAAGTGTTAGTGTCAAGCCCTGTTAAAGGGGAAGTCCATCGCCCATTTTCAACATTCTAATATGTCATTAGTATACCCTAGAGGTGCTGGGTGGACATGATAAAAATGTTCCCCCATTCTGTGTTTCCTAGAAATGGAGGTCTGAAGAAAACCACTAACATGGTGAAACATCTTGATGACATCATCAAGATGTATTTTCACCATGTTAATGGATTTCTTTAGACACTTCTTTTTTTCTGAGAGAGTACAAATGGAATCAAATGAACCCGTTAGGGTTCATTTGGTTGCATTTGTACGCTCTCAGAAAGAATATTGAAAATGGGTGGAATTCCCCTTGGAATGGGTGAAATTCCCCTTCCAGTGAAGAAATAAATTGTTTGCATGTTATGTCCGTGTTAATAGTGCCAAAGATGCCTGCAATTCTCTCTGACTTAAAGGTAGGGGAAGTGATTTCACTTTTGTCAGATATCACCCACATTTTTTTTTCTGTTAAAATGCTCTATTATAAGGTGTGGAAACCACATATGGAGTTTCCCCCTCCCCCACGTTAGCAGAGGAGCTAATAAAAGTTCCCCAGGTCACCACAATTCTCCAATCAGGAGAGAGCAGCAGGTTCACATAGTGTAGCTACTTTTGGGGGCCCCTAGTGCACCAGGCTGGTACTACACCATGAATTTCAAATCACTTCCCCTACCTTTAATGTACAAGTGTACATAATGCTAAATCCAACCTTCAAAAGGTTGTGTAGTGAATTATTCACATAAGCTCAAAACATGAACTACTTTTTTACATTTTTGTCATTATACAATCATACATAATAATAGATGAGAATTGATGCTGTGTTAAGTTCCCCTGTTGTTTTTTGTCCACTCTATGTCACTTGCATTTGATGCTGTAGCTGTTGCTGGGGGAAGGTGGGTTGTGTGGGGCCAAGTGGCGTTTTAGTCAATCACACAGCACAGCTAGTCTCCAGCAGATTCATAATGAGCCGATAGAGGTCGTGGCTACACTACAGCGCAAAAAGTCCGGCGGCTTGTCCGCCATCTTTGGAGTTTTTGAATGGATATGGATGGGAAATAAAAATGGCCGTTGCGGAAAAGTGCCGCAAAGACCAGCTTCTTTGGTGCGCCCGGCCTGGCGGGAAAAAAAGACGCTGTCACCCGGCAGTGATAGACACCAGCCAATGGAACAGAAGCAGCTAGCAGCTTCTCCACCGTACGTAGCCATCTAGTGGAAGAGGTGCGACATTGATGGGTTGGAAACTGAGCGCACACGCTGCTGTTCATGCAGCCTGAATAGGGACAACGTGGAGTTGGAAATACAATTTGTTTTCAACGAGGGCGGCGCAAATAAGAGCTATTTTAGGCATGTGTGAAACATGGCAACTGTTTTAAAGTAGGCTACTGTACAGTAACAACTAAATAGGGTGTACTATAGCTACAAAACGATCTAAAATCAACGGATTTAAGATCATTAAAGCTGGGCTGTTGCCTGAGTTGAATGCATTTCTGCCTAGTCGTCACAGTTCAATAGAGGTCTATGTGGAGCAGTAGCTCAATACACTTTTGAATGGTGGTGTCGTAACTCTGTCCCACTTTGGCTCTGCTGTGCGTCTCTTCTCGGAACCGCCCAAAGCCTCGGAAGTATTTCAAAGAGCCGCTCTTTGCAGCGTGTCCATCATCTAGTGTGCCCGCACTGAGAGTGGAGGTGAGGTGAAGTTAGATTCCGTTTCTAAACAAATCTGTTTCTACTTCTCTGCAGATCCTGATCCTAGAGGGGTCCAAACACGAGGTGACGTTCCTCTGCCCGTCCCCCGACGGCGTCCACCTGGCGGTGGGCTACGAGGACGGTGCCGTGCGCGTCTTCAGCCTGGCGAGCGGCGAGAGCAGCGTCTCCTTCAACGGACACAAGTCGGCCGTCACCGTCATCCGCTATGACGCGCTGGGCGCCCGGCTGGTCACCGGATCCAGGGTACGAGAACGAAAAAACTATAGCAACACTTGTTTTGTGGCTTTTGTTTTCTTTATGATCATGATGATAGCAATGCATACCGTTGCTGTCAGTTAAAAACCTCTTATGTCCACATTGTAACTTTTGGTCTTTTCTCCTTGATGTGCATGAATGCCCTACTGCTTGATCATTCTGCAGTGTCACGCACAAGTTTGAAAAGTAGGAGATTTGCAGTGATGGGCAGTATCTTGTTACAAGTAGCTAAGCTACATAGCTTAACTACATTTTCCCGTAACTTGTAGTGTAGCTTACTACATTTGTTCTGGGAATAGCGTGTAGTGAAGCTACACTACTTGTTTCGAGTAGCTTGTAGTGAAGCTACACTACTTGTTTCGAGTAAAAAGGAAAGTAGCTTGCTACATTTTCCCACACACATTTTCAAATTCCACCCATTTTTAATATACATTCCAAAACTTAAACATGCCACCATCCTAGGTTCAAACCCACCCCTAAATTATTATTAAGAATTTTATTTATATTGTTTTATTATTATGATTATTATTTAAAAAGTTGTACATTAAGTTGAGATATATATTTATATTATGTACTACAAGCTACACGACAAAAGTAGCTTGATGTAGCTTGCTACATCAAGCAGAGAGCCTCTGTCTGTCTGGATCTCTCTCCCTTACTTTTTCGTGAGTGTTAGCGAGCCGAGGCAGCATCGCATGCTAAATATAACTGATCTACAAGCTCACCATGCGTTGTGTGAACGACGCATTTTAACTTTAGCTCTGCTCTCGTTTCCACACGGCACCGTTGTGTGTGTTAAAACGAGACTTCTGCAAGTCCAACAGCATTTATAGGGTATTATTTTTTTATATACATAAAATCGAACCTTCATTTTTCTTAATTTGGTTATTCTTTTTTTATTATTTGAAAATGTGTTTGATGGTGGAATAATCGTTTGCAGCCCTACATGACCGTAGTACAGGCAAACTGCCTTCACTAATGTCTTCACTAATGTCTTAATTCAAGACCTCAGTAGGGCCCAATTCCATCGGTTGGGCCCTACTGAAAAGTAACAGTAACTCCCGACAGAGATGGTCACGGTGTGATTGTCATGTGTCACTCAACTGTCAAGTCAGTTACTGACTCACCCTGAGAGTTCATGGGGAAGTGTTTTTATTGCATACCTCCGCAGTGAATGAAGAATTTTTTAAAAAAATGCCAAAGATTAACCACAGCAAAAACATTATATAATATAAACTAGACGACAGAACGCTCGTCTGAGCACAGCCTAGTCCTAGAGAGACGCTTGTATCCATGGGCGCATTCCTCAGTATGTCCAAAACACAGCATTTATCTCTAAAACTCGACTATTTAAAACACTTCTGGGATCAACAGTATCGCGCCAGGAATGATGTGCCGCTTCCCTTGGAAGAGCACGACTGTCAGTTGCATGAACTCGACACATGTTTAACCTCATGCTCATGGCCAGGCCCGCTCCTTGTACTTGCACAAGAAAGGTTTGAATTCAGATTCTTCATTCATCATCAGTTCCAGTACCTGAAACTGTTGGTACTGTAATCCGGTACTCTCTCTCTCTCTCTCTCTCTCTCTCTCTCTCTCTCTCTCTCTCTCTCTCTCTCTCTTTCTCTCTCCTTCAGGACACAGATGTGATCGTCTGGGACGTGATCAACGAGTGTGGTCTGTATCGTCTGAAGGGTCATAAGAACGCCATCACCCAGGCGCTCTTCCTCAAGGACAAGAACCTACTGGTCACCAGGTACGCCTCATGTCATGAAATACCCAGGGCTTGACACTAACACTTGCCCGCTTGCCCGGGGCAAAAAATGGTGGGGCAAGTGAAGACTGCTACCTGGTGTGCAACATAGTACACTATAACACAACACAAGATAAATTTGACTTGAAGGCAGTCATTGCACTCTGCCTCTGTGTCTTTCCCTGCTTTCTAGCTATCCACAATTCCAGGCTGGATTTGGGAAACAAAACAGGCAAATTAACACATCAAAATGACCATTAATCTTCTACAGTGTAGACCTGGGCTAATTAAGATGATGAATTTTAACTCTTGAGAGTGTAAAAATGAAACTAAATGGACCCGCAAGGGTCCATTTGGTTTCATTTTTACGTTCTCAAGAGTTACATCTGGTTAACCAACTTAACTGGGGACCACCTGGAACCTGGGGGGCAAGTGACCATGACCTGAGGGCAAGTAGAACCTGACTTGCACTTGCCCGATAGGCAAGTGCCTCGGAGACCTTAGTGTCAACCCCTGAATACCGTATTCATGCCATCTGGCCAAACCAGACTTTTTTTTTGTTGTGACAGATCAGTGACACTTACTGTGTTTTTCTTGTTTGGTTCAGTTCTACAGACACCTTTGTGAAGTGGTGGGACCTGGACACACAGCACTGCTTTAAAACCATGCTGGGACACCGCAGTCAGGTGAGTCACCCACCCACACCAGGGACGGATGGAACTGAAAATACCATTTTTTGGTTACTGAACTTATATTAGTCACGTATAAGCATCAATACTAACATCAGTTGTTGTTGAAGTTATGCAGCATGTTAAGCAGCATGCATAAAGCTAAAGGTCTGAGTTTTTCTGTTTTCAATGATGAAATGCTGTTGGTTTAGTGGTGACACAGCTGTAGTTAGTTAGTAGCAGCAGCAGTAGTGTTTCAAATCATTTTAGATATTAGCACTTTAATTTGAAATATCTTGGGTTGTTTTGCAATGCCATCATGTTTGGTGGGGCAGACTGGGTATTTTGGGGAGCCTTAGATGGTTGTGTAAAATATCTACTGTAGCATCTTTATCAAACGTTTAGCCATTCACACACAAGTCCGTACGGGTAAATGTTGCACCGAGCTGCTCATTGGGAGAAGTTAGAGGGGAATTACACCCATTTTCAACATTAATATACCTCTGAAAAAAAAAACATTAACATGGCGGACCTTTGGAGTGGAACCAAATGAACGGGTCCATTTGGTTCCATTCATTGGCTGTCAGAAAATAATTCAAAATGGGTGGAATTCCCCTTTAAGGAGTCAGTGTTTTTTTTTTGTGGAAGAGAAGTGACAGTACCTCTTAAGCCACTGCATTTGTGTGAATTGCTTTGTAAATTGATAATGTAATAATAACAGTATATAACAGTATATACATGGATATCATAGCGGCAATTCCACTGTTCCACTGTTCTTAGAGTAGCGTACATATGATTCTTGATGACTGTTTATGTATTTGATGTAGTACAGTGTTATTTTTGCAAACTATAACAGTACAGCGAGTGACTCTGTATTAAGAGCGTGTCCTAATTTGTATTCCGGTGAAAACCTACAGCAAAAATAGCAGCAGGATGATCTAGATGGGCTATTTATGGCAAAGAGATTTTGAAGTAGAACAAAGAGGAGCAGGAGTATTGAATAACCGTGTGCGTGTGCGTGTGCGTGTGCGTGCGCGTGTGTGTGTGTGTGTGTGTGTGTGTGTGTGTGTGTGTGTGTGTGTGTGTGTGTGTGTGTGTGTGTGTGTGTGTGTGTGTGTGTGTGTGTGTGTGTGTGTGTGTGTGTGTGTGTGTGTGTGTGTGTGTGTGTGTGTGTGTGTGTGTGTGTGTGTGTGTGTGTGTGTGTGTGTGTGTTAGGTGTGGAGCATGGTGCTACTGAACCAGGAACGCAGACTGTTGACAGGCTCCTCAGACAGTGAGCTGAGAGCCTGGGACCTCACCTATCTGGAGGAGGTGAGTGAATGATTGACGTCAGCCTTAAGCAACTTAAGCAAGTTGGGAAAAAAATCAAGGGGAAAAAAATCACACCCCTGCGAAGTGAGGGGTGCACTCTTATCCTTGACATATGCTTGTATCACCATACAGATGTTGTTTTGTTTCGCCTATTGTCATTAATCACTGGATTAGAACTAGATCGGTAGAGTGCATACTATAGACCGCGCACCAGCACGGACCGATCGCTTAACCTGTGCCCGCTCCGCACATGCTAGTAAAAAAAACAAAAAAAACAAAAAAATAAAAAACAATAAATTCATTGTAAACGTTGGATACCGAACGTGTCGCCATTACTCATCCATTATCTCCTTTCGGCCAATGAATATCTACGTCTTCAGTGAGAAGCACGTTGGCAGCGTGATCTGCTACCGTTATCAAACGATAATTCCAAGGAGGCTGCTTATCAGCCCGATCTTATCGAGGAGGCATGTTGTCTGGGAGCCGACTGACGCGATTGCACTGATAAGATGACAACTGCGATCTTATCCACTGAGGGTTAGAGAAGGGTTTAGGCATGTTTGTAGCAAAACCCTCAAGCTAACCTCACAGACCTAACGGTGGTTGATGGGAGTCTGCAGAGCATGGCCATTCTGAGACGGGAAAAAGTCCTGCTGATGACAACTTGATGACTGCGATCTTATCCACTGATAACGGTCGAATCCGCTGCTGCTGCTGCTACACTGCAGCACTCTTGCTACAGTAGATAGAAAAAAAGATGAACTATGAATCCATGTTGTGTTGTTGTTCAGGGTAAGGCTGAAGGAGAGCCCAAGGAGAAAAAGGGGAAGACTCTACTAGAGGAGGAGGATGATGAAGACCAAAGCGAAGGACCAGATGAGAGCGTTGAAGAGGTAATAGCAGTCAAAGTGGGGTCTGGGGACCTTAAGGAGGGGGGATCGAGTCTCTTGGTCTGGCCACATATTGTCAACCTATAATTACTTTATAATTACTTTGGTACCAAGATGTATTTATCCAATGAGATTTGGGGGTTGAGGGTTGAATAGCGTAAACTTCTTTTGTTCACATCCTAGAAGCGCTCGCTGGCTGTGTTAGTGATTGACAACAACCTAACCCCTCCTCTCCCTTGACAGTAGCCACGTTTCCATAAGCCCTATTTTTGCGCAAAAACGGCTCTTGCGAAGAGAATGTTGAATGGAAACACTTCAAAATGCGAATAAGTTTCCATTTTGCGCAAAAATAATTTCTCGCTGAAAGGTGCCGTATTTTGGAGCGTATCGGAAGAGCCTAATGCGCAAATGAGGTATGGAAACAGCTTGCGAAAAGACTTTCTATTGGAAAGCACTGGACACGCATTATAGCGCATTTGAAGAGTTGTGTGGCCTGCCGATGAGTGCATTGTTATTTGTTAATTAATTTAAGTTATATTTCTACAAAAAAGCTCAGAACGGACGAGGGACGCATGGCCAATAACGTTCAGACTCCCATCGCGTTTGTTCATGACAGTCAAAAGGCAGCTACAGGTCCTATATTTACAGTATCTGATCTGTATCATCATGCAAGATAGCTAAGATACGCAAGTGATATGAGACATAAACAGCTGTTTTACATGACCGGGCTCTGCCCTTATAGATATTATTCCGTTAATAAAGTTCAAACCCTTTTTCCTCGCACGTGTCGTGCTGCAGATGACATGGTGTAGTCTACAATATCGCATCTCATCATTTAATGGAAACAGCGGACAATTTGCTCTTCTTTTTTCGACTTAAGTTCATACTCTTCCTATTTTCGCAAAGGTTTTATGGAAACGTGGCTAGTGTCAGACTCGAGCTTCAGGGAGCTGAACTAGAGTCTGATATTCAGGCTACTTTATCCATATTTTACATGAACCATAGTTACGTACATAACACCCACTCATTCTCTCCCTCTCTCCACAGAGGATAGTGACTTCTAAGGAAGCAGGTTCCATCTTGAGAACGGGGAGGGACCGCTTGATCTCCATGACCACTGACGCCCGTGGCAAAGTGCTGGCGTGCCATGTGAGTGTGTGTGTGTGTGTGTGTGTGTGTGTGTGTGTGTGTGTGTGTGTGTGTGTGTGTGTGTGTGTGTGTGTGTGTGTGTGTGTGTGTGTGTGTGTGTGTGTGTGTGTGTGTGTGTGTGTGTGTGTGTGTGTGTGTGTGTGTGTGTGTGTGTGTGCGTGTGCGTGTTCGACTCCTAATGAGTGTTCAAACAGCCGCAGGGCTACAGTGAGAAGGTTCTGTAAGGTCACGTCTGCTGCGTTAGCGTGATGTTAATGTTGTCTCAAAAAATATTGTTGCTGGCAAACAGAAAAAAAAAATGATGATCTAACGTTGTTTGTGTCTCCTCATAAATGAACTCCCCCAGCTACTTGATCACACTACAGCGTCACAATGCACTGCTGTTTTGCTATTTGTCTATAGCAAAATCCTGAAAATTATCCTGAAAAATAGAAAGACAATTTTGTCATCAAATGCTTGCCTTTTTTTTTTTTTTTTTTTTTTTTTTTTTACTATTTTGAAAGACATTTTTTGAATAATTCGAAATTGACAAGTAGTGAGCTTGTAGTTTGTCCACTATAACTGTTCATTTTCCCCCAAAAAATAGTAGTAAAAATGCAAACTAATTTAGGGATAAGGATTTTAGTGCTGATGAAAATAGAACCCAGCAAATTTAACTCTAAAACTCTGTAACTTTCCCGCATTCTAGTTCTAGTAACATACAGTAGCTAACGTAGCAGTTCCATAGGTCTAAAGATGGTTTCAGCCTTGTACATCTGCTATACTTGCTTTTTTATGTCACACTGAAGTGTGACATAAAAATTAGGGATGGTAAATGTACTAAAAAGTTAAGTTGTGTCCAACATGTTCCCTCCATGTCTGTCTGTCTGTCTGTCTGTCTGTCTGTCTGTCTGTCTGTCTGTCTGTCTGTCTGTCTGTCTGTCTGTCTGTCTGTCTGTCTGTCTGTCTGTCTGTCTGTCTGTCTGTCTGTCTGTCTGTCTGTCAGGGTAAAGACTCTGTTCTGGAGCTGTTCTCGGTGCTCTCAGAAGAAGAGGTGGAGAAGAAGATGACCAAGAGACTGAAGAAGGCCAAGAAGAAGCTGAGAGAGTGAGAAGGAATATATATTATGTTTCACTATGTTGCATCAATGTGGAGATATTGTAACATGCATCAAAAATGTGGGTTGAAATCGTCTGGCAGAAGCCCTGTATAAAGTGTTGATGCATCTACTTTGCTAAAATGGTCAATTCAACCTGGCTTTGGGGCAGATTCTGAAGATGCAGTGTCATAGACGGCACAAACAATCAAAAGAAAGAGTTGAAAACCCCTGCTTTAAGATATTAGTGTATGTAGTTATGTAGCAGAATCTAGTTTACTGAACGTTTCGTGAAGATTTTTGTAAACCATGTTTTTTCTGCCCTATGAACCCTATGGAACATGAAAAAAAGCGGTTTACATTTTTTATCTTTGCCCAGAAAATATTTACCCATAACATCCCATATAATGTAATAATTAAAAATATAATAATTCTTTAAGAAGCACATGTGACATGTCAAACTAGGGTTTTTTTCATGCTTCTGAATCCATCCCAAGCATTAGTTTTGCCCAAAAACATTCCTTGGGTTAAAATCAGCCATAGAAATCATGGAGAATGTGATGAGGTCAGCACATTTGGGCAAGTATCTATGGCCGTTTTTAGGCCAAGGAATCAGAAGCATGAAAAACCCATAGTTTGACATGTCACATGTGCTTCTTACTGTATGATTATATTTTTAATTATTACATTATATGGGATGTTATGGGTAAATATTTTCTGGGCAAAAATAAAAAAAAATGTAAACTAAGCTTTTTTTCATGTTCCATAGGTTTCATAGAACAGAAAAAAAAAAACATGGTTTACAAAAATCTTCACGAAACGTTCACTTAAATACACAATGGCATACACTATATTGTTTTCACTTGCACTTACAAAGGGGTTAGGTAGGAGGAGTACAACATGCATTGTGACAAGTGTTGGGAATATTACTTTACCTTGTTAATATATTTATTAATTATTACCTTCATTTTAAAGCAATATATTATATTACAATATTACTGATTGAGCAAGTGTAATATATTAATATTACTATTACATATTACTTAAAAAAAATCTGGCCAAATCCATATGAAATCCACTTTAAAAAACGTCCCTCCTGAAAACAGTCCTGGTGTAGACCTATCTCATCCTACTCGGCTATGGACAGTTAACACAGGACAATCATGATCATAGAAAATAAGTAATCACCATATTTAACTTCTGCAATTGTAATTTCTGCAATTTCACAAGAACACTTGCAATGGGACAGACTCACAGAAAGTAATATTGAAAGTAGTGCAGTAATGCAGAAAGAAAAGTATAATATATTAGATTATTGTTGTTGGGTAATATATTTATAGTACAAGTTACTGCATTTTGGTAATATATTATGTAATATATTAAGTTACGTAGTGCACATGTCCCAACACTGATTGTGACATGATTAGAAGTGTTGTTGCTGACCGTGGTGGTGTGTGCTGTGTGTGACTGCTGCCCCCTGCTGTAGAGCTCAGGAAGGTGCAGAGGAGACGACAGAGGAGGAGCCCAGCGTTGAGAGGAGACTGAAGGATGAGATCCTAAGACTGACCGAGATCAAAGCCTCTGCCAGCATCAGGTCTGTCTAACACGGAGACACACACGCACACGCACACGCACGCACGCACGCACGCACGCACGCACGCACGCACACACACACACACACACACACACAGTACACACACACACACACACACACAGCATATTGTTCATGTCGGAGAGAAAGCATTGTTTCCGTTTCTTGTTCTTGACATTTTGGGCTTCATTTTCGGCACCGCTAAACCCCTTATCCCTTAACTTCTTTGCCTTTTTAAACTATTAAAAAAAACATTTTTCAATAGTTTAAATGGCCAGTCTACAAGTTCACAATGTGTCAATAGATTGGCACATTGAACTATTACAAAAAGTTTTTCAAAATAGTAAAAAAAAAAAAAAAAAAAAAAAAAAGTGAGTGTTCCGGGTTGCCATATAGCCATACTTACTGGTACCGTTTATGCAACTGCTAATGGGGATATATGATGGAGTCAAGTAACTCAGTATGTCTTTTGTCTTGTGGACGAAATCGGTTTCCAATATATGCTACACAATAGTTAGTGCTCCATTGCTTGGAGCAGTAATACCAATTCAAAATGGAAACCCCTTTGTTTGTTTGTGTTTTTTTTGTGCTGGACTAAATTCACAAAATGATATACATATGTATTACAACTGCTTGTTTTGCTTCTTTTTTCCCCACTAACTTTAGCTTTAACTTTAGCTGTTCAAAATAGCAGATCTGCAAGCTTGGTAGAGTGGCACACTACTATGACTATTTGTAGATCTGCTGTTTTTGAACAATCTGGTGGAAATGAGGTGGAAATCTTGAATTATACATTTCAGAGTGAACATGAAGCCTAAACATGAAACTAAATGGACCCTTGCAGGTCCATTACACTCTCGAGAGTTAAAATATTCACCATTGTGTAGCCCAAGTCTACACAACTAGAGAATGTAGAAGATTAATGCTCATTTTCATCTGTATGTTTGACTGTTTTGTTTCCCAAATCCAGCCTGGAATTGTGGACAAAAAGCAAAATAAATCTTTAGTTTTGGGGGTCTGCTGCATGGGAGGCTAAAATGTCCTCAAATGGTAGTCCTCCGTGGCTCAAATTCTGAATTAATAGTGGGCCCTGGTATGGAAAAAGGTTGAAAACCACTGACTTTAAGAGGATATTTTATTTTGTAGACTCAACTCTCTGGTCTTTTCTTAGTGTACTGAACGCATTTTGGTGTTTTAGCTGTTGAAAAATAGCAGATCTACAAGCTCATATCGTGCCACCGAGTGGCGCGATATGAGCTTGTAGTTCTGCTATTCTTGAAAAATTGTGAAAATGTGGTGCAAATCTTTGAATACATTATTTTGGAAGCAAACATTTTTAACTCAAATCTTTGCTTCTGGGGGATCCCTAGAACAACATGTTCATTTTAGATGAGTTTCTGCGGCTAAATAATATTTCTGGCGGTCCTTCCTATGAATTTGTTAAGCACCACTGGCGCAGAAACAGATTTTTCCAGAAAAACTAGAATCTAGCACCAGGGACTAGAATTTAGTGTCACAAACTAGAATTTAGTGTCATGGACTAGAATCTAGTGTCAGAAACTGGATTCTAACTTCAGAAACTACAATCTACTGAGAGGAACTAGAATCTAGCATGGGGAACTAGAATCTAGCGTCGGAAACTAGAATCTAGCGCTGTGAACTAGAGTCTAGCATCAGAAACTAGACTCAACTCTCTGGTTTTTTCTTAACTCTTCGCCCGCCCAGGTGGGTGGACGTGGTGTCGTGCGCGGGCGGCGAGCTGAAGGTGGCGCTGCTGCTGCAGAACAACACGGTGGAGACGTACTCCCTGAAGACCCAGGACAGGCCCCTCCCCCCCGCCAACAAGACGTCCAGGCTGACGCTGGGCGGACACCGCAGCGACGCGCGCACCCTGGCCTTCAGCTCCGACAACATGGCCGTCCTGTCGGCCTCCGCCGACACCGTCAAAGTGTGGAACAGGTATGAGGCTCGTTGTAGTTTATTTATTTATTTTTATTTTTTAACCCTAGAACACTAAACTTAATGTTTCTTACGCCATCATTAAACACGGGTATATTTTACCCAATGTAAACTATTTAATGAAAAATATTTCCCACCAGAATACATGGAAGTACAGCAATACATGGCAGCTTGGGGTACTCTTCTTTCATATTTCATCATGGAATAGTTAAGGCTCTTTGTAGTTTTATTTTTATTTATTTATTTTTATTTTATTTTTAACCCTAGAACAGGGGTTTTCAACCTTTGTGACACCAGGGCCCACCATTTATTTAGCATTTGAGCCACGGACCACCACCACTTGAGGACATTTTAGCCCCACAGACCCCCAAAACTAAAGATTTATTTTGCTTTTGTCGATCTTCTAGTTGTGTAGACTTGGGGCTAATTCAGATGATGAATATTTTAACTCTTGAGAGCGTAAAAAATGAAACCAAATGGACCCGCAAGGGTCCATTTGGTTTCATTTTTACGCTCTCAAGAGTTACATCTGGTTAACCAACTTAGCTGGGGACCACCTGGAACCCTCTCAGGGACCACTGGTGGTCCCCGGACCACCTGTTGAAAACCCCTGCCCTAAACTTACACTAAACTTATTTATTGTTACTCCATCACTAAACGCAGGTATATTTTAACCAATGTAAACTATTTAATAAAAAAAATGTTTCTCATCAGACTACATGGAAGTACAGCAATACATGGCAACTTGGGGTACTCTTCTTTCATATTTCATCATGCATATTTTATTTTATTATTTTTTTAAAAAGAGGAATTAAGTTGGGAACCTCTCCTTTGGTCTAGACATTCCTAAGACTTGTGAGATTGGTCCAGTGAGGAAAGAAATAAAATGTAAAAGAAAAAAAATGTCCCATCACTAAACATGGGTAAAATTTACCCAAAACCTTCCTGGAGAAAAAACTAGGGGTGTGTGCAGGAAAACAAACAAAAAAAATACCACACATCCAAATTCTATAATGTCACTGAGCATCATGAAGCTACTGAAAGACCCGCCCACCTCAGATATCAGCAACAGTACAGTCATGGACGAAAGTCCTGTCGCCTATCCATTGTGTAGAGACAACAGCTCATAACTTGACTTTAAACTCACCCATTGTTTCTAGAAATGGCTCATATGAAAGCTAAAACCCTCTAGAATCATGTGTAAAAACTACATTAAAATCCATTTAGTGAAGCAAGATTGATCCTTTAATGAACACAGAATGGTCAGATTTTGGCCGGACAAAAGTCTTGTCGCCTACATAAAATTATGTGAAAACTGAACAAAATATTTAATTCAAAAACAAAAAAAATGTTGCAAAACATCAGCAAATTAAGTAGTAGTGCTGTGACATCCATATTTAATATTTTGTGTGACTTCCATGAGCCTGAAGAACTGCATCAATGCGGTTAGGCAATGACTCATACAATTTATTGATGAAGTCATTGGGAATAGCAAAAAATGCAGTCTTACATGCCTCCCAGAGTTCATCAAGGTTCTTTGGTTTCATCTTCCATGCTTCCTGTTTCATTCTACCCCAGATATGCTCAATGATGTTCATGTCTGGTGACTGGGCTGGCCAGTCTTGGAGCACCTTGATCTTCTTTGCCTTGAGGAACTTTGTTGTAGAGCTCGAAGTATGGGATGGAGCACCATCCTGTTGCAAAATTTGACCCCTTTTATGATTGGGAATGTAAGAGGTAGCTAGTACTTCTTGATATTTTAAGCTATTGACATTGCCTTGCACTCTGCAAATGTTTCGCACACCTCCATACTGGATGTAACCCCAGACCATGATTTTTCCCACCACCAAACTTAACCGTTTTCTGGGTGAATTTCGAATCCATGCGAGCTCCAGTTGGTCTCCTGCAATATTTACATTCCCAATCATAAAAGGGGTCAAATTTTGCAACAGGATGGTGCTCCATCCCATACTTCGAGCTCTACAACAAAGTTGTATGAGTCATTGCCTAACCGCATTGATGCAGTTCTTCAGGCTCATGGAAGTCACACAAAATATTAAATATGGATGTCACAGCACTACTACTTAATTTGCTGATGTTTTGCAACATTTTTTTTGTTTTTGAATTAAATATTTTGTTCAGTTTTCACATAATTTTATGTAGGCGACAAGACTTTTGTCCGGCCAAAATCTGACCATTCTGTGTTCATTAAAGGATCAATCTTGCTTCACTAAATGGATTTTAATGTAGTTTTTACACATGATTCTAGAGGGTTTTAGCTTTCATATGAGCCATTTCTAGAAACAATGGGTGAGTTTAAAGTCAAGTTATGAGCTGTTGTCTCTACACAATGGATAGGCGACAGGACTTTCGTCCATAACAGTATGAAAATGTCAAAAATACAATTGTTCGGGTAAAATTTACCCATGTTTAGTGTTCTAGGGTTAAATTTATTTTCACATCCACATTTTGAGCCTTACATGTTCAAATTCAATTCAACTTAACGCCTCACTTTAAAGGTAATATGCTCTAGGCAAAACCCTGTGTTTGCAAACTTGTGTAAACCCAGAAACTAACTCCACCTCACCTCCACTCTTATTGGCTCGCTATGAAACCGCTCCAGACTGCTGCACTGTGATTGGCTCAAAAAGTGCCTCACCCCACACAACCCCCCTCCTCCTCCTCCTCCTCACACATTAGCACCGCCTTGGCACGAGCCCTGAAACATGCCTAATTTGCCTATACTACCTTTAATGTCATCCTTGTGCAGGTTGGTTTAACTGTCACACTGTACTCTGTCTATATACTGAACTAACTGAAAATGTCCCTCCTCCCCTCCTGTCCACTCCAGATCTACTCTACAGGTGGTCAGAACCATGGCCTGTGAATATGCTCTCTGCTCTCTCTTTGTACCTGGAGACAGACAGATCATCCTGGGAACTAAGGTATGTATATACACAAACATCTACCTCTATTAAAAAAAAACATAATAATAATAAAAGTTTTAATAATGTATATGATTGCTCTTCGTGTTTTTTTTTTTTTTTTTTTGTCAATCAATTAATTGATGCATATAAATGGCACCAAATGGGGGTGCTACAGGCTGGCAAAAATCCACCCAAGGAGTGGCCTAAGGCAGGGTTTTTCAACCTTTTTGACACCAGGGACACTTATTCAGCATTTGAGCCACGGACCATCATTTGAGGACATTTTAGCCCCACAGATCCCAAAACTAAAGATTTTTTTTTTTTTTTTTTTGCTTTTGTCCACAATTCCAGGCTGGATTTGGGAAACAAAACAGTCCAACATACAGATCAAAAATGACCATTAATCTTCTACATTCTCTAGCTGTCTAGACTTGGGCTAATTCATATGATGTAAAAATGAAACCAAATGGACCCGCAAGGGTCCATTTGGTTACATTTTTACGTTCTCAAGAGTTACATCTGGTTAACCAACTTAGCTGGGGACCACCTGAAACCCTCTCAAGGACCACAGGTGGTCCCCAGACCACAGGTTGAAAACCTCTGGCCTAAGGACATGTTTCTCATGATTCACTCCACCATGTTGTTCTGTCTGTCTGTCTGTCTGTCTGTCTGTCTGTCTGTCTGTCTGTCTGTCTGTCTGTCTGTCTGTCTGTCTGTCTGTCTGTCTGTCTGTCTGTCTGTCTGTCTGTCTGTCTGCCTGTCTGATCAGAGTGGGAAGCTGCAGATCTTTGACCTGGCCTCAGGAAACCTCCTGGACAGAGTGGACGCTCACAACGGAGCACTGTGGTCTCTGTGTCTGGCCCCGGACCAGGTATATCTGTCTGTCTGTCTGTTTGTCAATGTTTGAAAGCAGATGTAATAGGAACCATGACTTATAAAGTGGTGTGTGCATATGCACGTGTCATTTCCACAGCGGGGGATCGTGACCGGCGGTGCGGACAAGACAGTGAAGTTCTGGGACTTTGAGCTGGTGAAGGATGACGAGACGGAACAGAAGTGAGTCCATTGCTTTACTCTAATCATGGTTAAACGCTAAAACAGTGGTTTTCAACCATTTTGACACCAGGGCTCACTATGTATTCTGTATTCGAGCCACAGACCACCATTTGAGGACATTTTAGCCCCACAGACCCCAAGACTAAGATTTATTTTGTTTTTGTCCACAATTTCAGGCTGGATTTTGCAAACAAAACAGTCAAACATACAGATCAAAACGATCTTCTACATTCTCTAGTTGTGTAGACTTGGGCTAATTCACATGATCAATATTTTAACTCTTGAGAGTGTAAACATGAAACCAAATGGACCCGCAAGGGTCCATTTGGTTTCATGTTTACGCTCTCAAAGAGTTACATCTGGTTAAACTTATTCAAAGGTATAGTAATATAAGTGATTTGGGTGATTTGGAAAACCCTCCGGTAGCGTGATGTGCACATGCACATGCTCTACAGTGAGGGGAAGTACAACATGCCAACAACACATACACCAAGACCCGCCCCCACTCGATCCTGATTGGAGGAAAGCCCCTCTCATCCTGATTGGACGAAAGGCTTTTCTCCCAAAGCCCAAACTGAAACTAGGGTTTATTGACCCCAGAGGCTCACTGGGGACAGGGAGGAACTCCTTATATGGGCATCACACTCGGAGGATTAGCCAAAAAAATAACAATATTTGAATCAAGTGAAAACACTTACTATACCTTTTTTTAAGTGGTGCTAATGTAGATGATACATAATCTAACTCTTGAGTGTGTAAACAATTTGGTTTTCATCATTGAGATGGGGGACCACCTGGAACCACTGCGACCACGGTGTTAAAACAACACAGATCCATTCTAGCATCCTAAATGTGTTCATTGTGACTTGCTTACCTCCTCCTATCCAGGAGGCTGACGCTGAAGCACACACGCACCTTGCAGCTGGACGAAGACGTTCTGTGTGTGAAGTTCTCTCCCAACCATCGCCTGCTGGCCGTCTCTCTGCTGGACTGCACCGTCAAGATCTTCTACACCGACACGCTCAAGGTAGAGTCCAAGAGGCCAATGGCAAGAGGGTCGTACTTACGTTGCTTCCTGACTCTAGAAGGAGGGGGCGGGTACAATATTAGGAGACGGGAAGTATGTTGGAGTCTATTCATTTCCAATGGTAGAATGAACGTGAACACAACTTATGATCCATTCCTTAACTCCATGGACACTGAACTAAATACTGGACCCCATCATCAAAAGGCATATAATATTTACAGCATATTCATAGTAAAATGGCTTCTATTAGCTAAACAGAACAGAAGAAATTTCACTTTGTTATAAATTATTCTTTATCCCACCGCCCAACTCTCGCGAGATTTGTTAGGAGTCAGGAAGAGTCTCTTTGTAATCTGCAGTTTCACATACGACAGATAGGGGGCTCTGAGAGAAACCATTACTACTTAGGACAGGGGTTTTCAACAGGTGGTCCGGGGACCACCAGTGGTCCCTGAGAGGCTTCCAGGTGGTCCCCACCTAAGTTGGTTAACCAGATGTAACTCTTGAGAACGTAAAAATGAAACCAAATGGACCCTTGCGGGTCCATTTGGTTTCATTTTTACACTCTCAAGAGTTAAAATAGTCATCATCATGTTGATCTGTAGGTTGGACTGTTTTGTTTCCCAAATCCAGCCTGGAATTGTGGACAAAAGCAAAATAAATCTTTAGTTTTGGGGTCTGTGGTGCTTAATGTCCTCAAATGGTGGTCCGTGGCTAAAATGCTGAGTAATTGGTGGGCCCTGGGATGAAGAAGGTTGAAAACCCCTGACTTAGGAGACCATTTGTAGGCTTTGTAGTCCATGTCATTTATATAGTGGCACCAATGGGAGTATGGCCATCTTTATGAATAGAGTATCTTTGGTAGAGTTACTCACTAACTCATATGGGCATTATGCGGCCTGTGGGCAAAATGCGGCCCTTTGGCTGACTCTGACCGGCCCGGGGACCACCAGTGGTCCTTGAAACCAACTTAACCAACTCTCCAGTTAAATGTGGAGAGTTGGTTAAGCAGATGTAACTCTTTGAGAATGTAAAAATGAAATGTTTTGTTTCCCAAATCCAGCTTGGTATTGTGAACAAAAACAAAAGAAATCTTTAGTTTTGGCATCTGTGGGTCTAAAATTCCATCAATGTTGGTCCTCTGTGGCTAAAATACTGAATAAATAGAGGGCCCCAGTGTCAAAAAGTTTGGTCTTACCCTTACTTTCGTCTTGAAATTAAATTAATACTACACAGACTTTAGTTCAGCCTTTAGTCTTGGCCCTCCACAATATTTTATGTATCTCATTTGGCCCCTTGGGGAAAATAATTGCCCACACCTGCACTAACTGAATGACTCCAGTGACCCCTAGTGGACGAGGAGAGTCATGTACAATAAAGTAGCCTGGCCAGCATTACTGTACTTTTTTGGGTTTATGGAGGCAGGAACCCTCGAACCCTAAAAGGCCCAGTGTTGTTTTTTAATAATAATAATAATAATAATGGATTGCATTTTTATAGCGCTTTTCCAAGTGCTCAAAGCGCTTTACAATGGTCCATTCATTCATACATTGGGAAGTAGAGCGGCGAACAGTCGACGCCAGCGTCCCCACTTCCCACATTCACACACCAATGGTGGCCAGCTCACACTGACCAACTCATTGGAGACAATTTGGGGTTCAGTGTCTTGCCCAAGGACACTTCGACACATAGACAGGAGGAGCCGGGATTCGAACCGCCGACCCACGGGTCATTGGACGACCTGCTCTACCTCCTGAGCCACAGCCGCCCCAACATTGCAACATTGACCCTTTAATTATTTTAAAAATGGTATTACCCTATTGGCCTGAATATAAGACTATGCTTTTTTCCCAATGGGAATATCCCAAGAATGGAGTCGTCTTATATTCAGGGGCTTTACTATTTGACATTCAATGTTCTTTTTCCTGTAAATGGGTCTTGAAAAATTAGGGTTGTCTTATAAACGGGTCGTCTTATATTCGGGACAATACAGTATTTTAATGACTGCAATAAATATATTTTTGTGATTATTAGAATATCTAGAACATGTGCAGCATTCATTGTATTAAAAGATATCCCCAAGATATATTTTTAATTTATTATAATGAATTAATTTGCATGAATATATATATATATATATATATATATATATATATATATATATATATATATATATATATATATATATTATATATATATATATATTTTTTTTTTTTTTTTTTATGTTTTTTTTTTTTTAATAGATCATAGCAGTACAACCAGCTAGTAAGGTTGAAAACAGTAAATTGACATATTGGTTGTTCAGTTTGTCCCACCCATTTTGGAGATGCGGCTTATAGAGAAATGAAAACAAGCTTGAAGGTTTTGCTTCGACGGAACATCACACCTACAGGCAGTAGGCACTAATTTTAGATTACATATTACTGTAATATTATTACTTTTGCTCCAAAAAGTAAAGTAACGAGATTACTCTGCAAAAATGGGCAATAAGTAACGCTTTACTTTGCAAGTAACGCCAAGTTACTTTTTTAAAATGAGCTTGTTGTTGCATGCAAAAATAGAACAGATTTACAAGCTATCGACAGGTACTGTAACAACAGAGATGTGCCCTAGATTGTAGATCCAGTCCACACGCTGCGTCCTGCGCACACTACAAATCGCTTGCTGCTTTATCTTGTATTTTATTTCTAAATACAAGACCTCAACTGTCTTTGAAAAGAATTGTGGAAAAAGTTTAAAAAGTCAAAGAGACAGATTTCATTGGCTTTATTTTTAGGTGCAGTTTGTGGCATTGTAGCCTATTATTTTTCCAATAAATTGGATTCAGTTCTAAAAAGAGCTCGCTAAACAGATTATGTTGTACATCTCTATTTTTTCAAAGGCGGTGTTGACAACTTGGGAAAGTAATAACGTAATATGTAATATATTACTCTTCAATTCCAGTAATAAGTAAAGTAATGATATTACTTTGTCTAAGGGGTAATGAGTAAAGTAAAGAAGTTACTTTCCTAAGTAATATTGACCAACACTGCCTACAGGTAGCATTTATTTCATGTCGATGCCAGCTCTGACATTTACTTCAGACACATGCTCTGGTATGTGAGGAGTCTGACTGTGGCTATTAACTTAGTTGCATTAACAAAATCTCCTCTCCTGAACAGTTAAGTTTTGCCGCCTCGCTCTCTATAAAAATGAGCCATATATTTTACCTTACCTCTCTCTCTCTCCCCTGCAGTTCTTCCTGTCTCTGTATGGACACAAGCTACCTGTCCTCTGCCTGGACATCTCACACGTGAGTGCCCCCCCCTCCTCATATTCTCTCAAATTCTTGTCAATAAGAAACCTCTGTGTGTCAATGTGTCGAGCACGGTTTTTACGGAGACATATAGCTGTGCTTCTCCCAGTAACCAGAGCCATAGAGTATAGCTCGAGGGATCTACAAGCATTGGTACCCTATTGGCCTGAATATAAGACTATGCTTTTTTCCCAATGGAAATATCCCCAAAATGGAGTCGTCTTATATTCAGGGGCTATACTATTTGACATTCAATGTTCTTTTTTCTGTAAATGGGTCTTGAAAAATGAGGGTCGTCTTATAAACGAGTCGTCTTATATTTGGGACAATACGGTAAATATCTATGTACATAGTTCGAATCATGATTCATTGTGATGAAATTAATTTTGAAGCTGAGATTAATCTGATTTAAATTCAAAACATTCAACAGCCCTGGGGTGACAGGGCTTTCTCTGTGGCCGCCCCCACCCTCTGGAATGCACTCCCTAAAGTTATCCGCGATGCTCCCACACTCCACACCTTCAAAAACGCATTAAAAACGCACCTCTTCAGAAGTGCTTTTGGAAGCTGAAGCGTCTATACTTGCTACTTGTCCTGTTTTTATTGTTTTATTGCTTTTATTTCTAATAAAGTTGTCTTTTCTTTTTCTGTTCCCCCTGCCCCTCCACATATGTAAGGCGACTTTGAGTATCTAGAAAAGCGCCATATAAGTCCCAGATATTATTATTATTATTATTAGCCCTAGGTTTTGCATAAATTAACAACAGAGTAACACTAACGTCATCAAAGGTGGCAGATCTGGAAGCTCAAAATGTAGCATGCATTGTCACGTTTCGAGCTTGCCAATTTGCTCCTGGTCCAGTTTTTTTTTTTTTTTTATGTCCTAACCCACTCTGTCCCATGTCTCTCTCTGTCTGTCTGTCTGTCTTCCAGGACAGCACACTGATCGCCACAGGCTCAGCCGACAGGAACCTGAAGATCTGGGGTCTGGACTTCGGGGACTGCCATCGCTCCATGTTTGCCCATGATGACAGGTATAGATGGCTAAGGCCTTAGCTTAGGGCACTGAAACCAACAAGACACAAACCGTTAACATGAGCTAGTTGGTGAAACCAAACATAATGTTTGGTTTGGATATTATCCACATTTCAAGCTGAATGCAGTGCAACTGCAATGAATAAGGTGTGGATTGTGGGGGAGGTGAATATTTATATTGCATGCTGATGAACAGGTGAGGTAAGACATTCTTCTTCTACTTGAATATGAAGATAAATGTCACGTCGGAAGTTTTGGCTACCACATAGTTCAGTGTGCCATTTGAATTATGTTTTTTTAATAGTTTAAAAAGGCAAAGAAGTTAAGGGATCACGGGTTTAGCGGTGACAAAAATCTAGGCTTCAAGACCTGAGTCAGGCTCATGTCTTTTAAATTTTCCTGACCAGACATTTGTTCCTCTATCAGTAGTGCTCAAACACAGCCTGTTTTCAGTTGGTTACAACTTACAAATCTCTCTCTCTCTTTCTTCCCCTTCTCAGTGTGATGTTCCTCCAGTTTGTCCCCAAAACTCACCTGTTCTTCACAGCAGGGAAGGACAGGAAGATCAAACAGTGGGATGCAGACAAGTTTGAGCTCATCCAGACTTTGGAGGTGATTCACTCTCTGTTTCACCATTCATCCATCCATCACCTCCTCTTCACATAGCCTGATTTATACTTACCACCATTCACTTACCTCATGATACGGTACAATATAGATATTTAGAGTTCTGAATTGATTTATATTGCAATAATCATGCTGCAATCTGATATATTGCTAAATCATTGATATATTATTTAAAATGTTCTATTGTAATAGAACATTTTAAAGTGGAATTCCACCCATTTTCGAAGGGCCTTTCTGTGTGGAGTTTGCATGTTTGCCACCATGTCCCCTAGGGTACTCTCACAAAAACGTCCAATCACCTGTGCGGGTGAAAAGAAGGCAGCTTGGACTCCTCATGCCTTGAAGGAAGCATGAGGCCAGTCCGCTGCCTCCCCAGTTTAAAAATGGGTTGCAAAATCATGGGGTTGAAAGAACAGCAAACAAATACTGCCATGACTAACCTGTGTGTTGGTGCTTCCAGGGTCACCATCAGGAGGTGTGGTGTCTGGCCATCAGTCCCAGTGGAGACCACATCGTCTCCTCGTCCCACGACAAGTCCCTACGCCTCTGGGAGAGGACCAGGGAGCCCATCGTCCTGGAGGACGAGAGGGAGATGGTGAGAAGAAGAACCACAGACACAACGTTGTTTAGTAAACGCTGGGCTTTAGTGTGAGGAGGGCAACCTTCTCCACGCGAAATGGAACTGAGAACACAACTAAACCAACGTTGTCCTTTCACAGGAGCGAGAGGCCGAGTTTGAGGAGAGCCTGGCCAAAGGAGACCAGCCTGTGGTGAGTAGATAGTAGGGTTCCTGAACAAACTGCCTTATACTTAATCATACTATCTACAGAGTAGAAAATAGCAGGACTACGAAGAGGCCTTTCTAACGGTCCCCCCAACACGTCTAGCCACTAAGGGGGACAGAGCTTTCGCTGCTAGAGCACCAAAGCTCTGGAATGCTCTACCGCTTGAAATTAGGAGGGCTAACTCCCTCGCTTCATTTAAAAAATGCCTTTATATTAAAAAAAAATAATTCATTCACAAAAGCCTTCCGTTAGGCTACTACTGGTTGGTTTAGGTTTCAAAGATTTTTTTTTCTCCCTTGTATTAGTTTTAAACTTTTATTCATTCAATGTATTCAATGTTCACCTTATCTGTATTTATTTATTATTATTTACTTACTTTTTATCTACTGTACATTTGGTCCACCTTGCGCTGCCTTACCATGATACTGTGGCTGTTCAGCACTTTGTAACGCATGTTTAAAAAAGTGCTATATAAATGAAGTTATTATTATTATTGTTGTTACACGCTCAAAAGTAAGTGTTTATCCTTCAGGTTCCAGGAGAAACCCAGGGAGAAGCCGCTCCAGCAGCCAAGAAGACCATCGAGACTGTTAAAGCTGTAAGTAGAGATTCAGGTGTCACTGATACACACGATGGCAGGGCTGCAACTATTAGCTATTGTCTTAAAGGGGAAGTTCACCCATTTTCAACATTCTAATATGTCATTAGTATACCTTATAGGTGCTGGGTGGACATGATAAAAAAAGTTCCCCCATTCTGTGTTCCCAAGTATGAAGAAAACCACTAACATGATGAAACATCTTGATGACATCATCAAGATGTATTTTCACCATGTTAATGGATTTATTTAGACGCTTCTTTTTTCTGAGAGTGTACACTCTCAGAAAAAAATGTTGAAAATGGGTGGAATTGCTCTTTAACAGGTTATTTCACTGGGAATCATTTGATTCAATTTGTTGTTGTGTTTATAGTCGGTGGAGGCTATAGTAAGAGCGTGTGTGTGTGATGTGCGTACCTTTCAAATGTGACCTCACGTCTCCAGCTTTGTGTGTGCGTTGCGTCACTTGCAGGCAGAGCGAATCATGGAGGCTCTGGAGCTGTACAGAGAGGAAACCAGGAAAATGGAGGAACATAAATATGCGTGTGAGAACGCAGGCAAACAGGTAAAGGCCCTCAGATTGATTACCATTATACACAACGATGTTGCTTGTTTTACACACCTGAGGCCAATTCTACATTCATGAAAAAAAAATATATTGTTGCTCACACAACCGTGTTCATGTCTAAAATTTGATTTTAAAATGTGATAACTTTAGAAGCAAAATCCGGTGGGTTTTATATGAACGACAGCTCAAGTGTGTGAGTACTTGTGTAATAAAAATATAAAATAAAGTAAAATTAACGTTTGGAGCTGCTAAAATGCCTGCATTAGAATGAACACAACACCATTCTACAATAGACCTGCGCAGTGACGTCACAGCCCCAGTTCCAGAAATGGATTTCCCATTCATTTTTCTCATAGACTTTTCGAAAATAATTTATATGAAGACGATTACGCCGCGGATAAAGCAAACTCGAGTCGTGACGAATCATGATGACACACACAAACTTTTGGGACAATCAAATCATTTCTAAGATGAGTCTTGTATCATGCCGTTTTCTACTTCTTCCTAATTATATATTATATGACGATATTGTGTTTGTTGTCATGATTTGTCACGACCCGAGTTGGTTTTGGCCGCGGCGCAATCATGTTTTTATTAACCATTTTCTAAAAGTCTATGAGGAAAATGAATGAGGAATCCACTAGTGGAACAGGGCTGGTGACGTCACTGCGCAGCTCTATTCTACTGTGTTTTACTCAACACAGTATCACAGGAAAAAGTCAAATAGTGACTTTTTTCCAGACCCCACATAAAGTCACTATTTGACTTTCCAAAGTCAAATAGTGACTTTCTGAAGAGGGCGTGGCTTTCCTTTTGTCTTGCAAAAAAAATAAAAAATGCATCAAAACAGTAGCGGCACTGATTCGAACCGCCAACCTACTGACTACTGGCCAACCTGCTTTACCTCCTGAACCACCGCGCCCCCTGCTGATTTCAGCATAGTTTTACTGAGATTAGGGTTAGGCATAGTTTTACTGAGGTTAGCGATAGTTTTACTGAGGTTAAGTTTAGGCATAGTTTTACTAAGGTTATGGTTAAGTTTAGGCATAGTTTTACTGAGGTTAGGTTTAGGGTTAGAGTTAGGGTTAGGCATAGTTTTACTACGCCTAACCATAATATCAGTAAAACTATGCCCAAATCAGCAGGGGGCGCGGTGGCTCAGGAGGTAAAGCAGGTTGGCCAGTAGTCAGTAGGTTGGCGGTTCGAATCAGTGCCGCTACTGTTTTGATGCATTTTTTATTTTTTTTGCAAGACAAAAGGAAAGCCACGCCCTCTTCAGAAAGTCACTATTTGACTTTGGAAAGTCAAATAGTGACTTTATGTGGGGTCTGGAAAAAAGTCACTATTTGACTTTTGACATGTGATACTGGGTTGGTTTTACTATGGGTGTGTGTGGGGGGCATGTACAGTATAATGAAACGATACAAATCTAACTACAGTGTGTTGGAACAGGACTATAGGCTGATTCATGGTGCATGTGTTTAGGAGTGGATTTGTACTTTAATGTTATATATATTGTGGTTTTGTGTTTTCAGTTACCTCCACCCAAACCTGACCCTATCCTGGTGGCCTTTGGAAATGTTACAGTAAGTACAGATCACTGTCTGTTCCCATTCACGTTCGATCACTTCATTTTGCTATAGGATATCACTTTATTTTTTCTTTAGGATTTTCAGAAAACTATACTGTACATATACTGTACATGTGATCTTTTAGTTATTCTATAGAATAACATTTTTCAGAGAGAGAGTGAGGGTATGTTGTAACGGTGACCTGTCTGCCTGCTCTTATCTTCTAGCCGTCCCGCTACGTGTTGGATGTAATAAAAAAGGTCCGCTCCAGGTAAGGCACGACCACTGACCGTTTCACGGTAGATAAGACCGTGTTTTACTCGACATTGTACGATATAGGCAATTAGCAGCTGTTCTTGTCGCCTGAATAAGGACAAACTGGAGTTGGAAATACATTAAGTGTTATTATAGGTGGGTGTGCAACATGACAACTGTTTTGAAGTATTGTACAAATACTACAAAACAATCAAAAATGATCACTAAAGCTGGGTTGTTGCCTGAGTCCAATGCATTTTTGCTTGCTTCCTAGCGGGTTCCAGGGCTTGTTCCTAATTGTTGTCCCATTCTCATTATAAATCTATGTAGAAGAGCCACCATTCGACTGACCCTATGAAGTGAACAGAGTTTGAGCAACTCTGTCTATACTCGATGGCTCTGATTAAATGAAATGTGTGTCTCCTCTGTCTCACTGAGCTGGAGGTGTCATTACAGTAAATGAAACGTCTCTCTCCTCTCTACGGAACTGCGACAACATTCTAGATTTTAATGCTAGATTCTACAGTAGTTTTCCGACACTAGATTCGAGTTATTGACACTAAATTATAGTTTCTGATGCTAGGATCTACTTTTTGTCACTAGAATCTAGTTTCTGATGCTAGAATCGAGTTTTTGACACTAGATTCTATAGTTTCTGACACTAGATTCTAGTTTTTTTCTGAAGAATATGTGTTTCTGTGTCAGTGATGCTAACATATTTCAAGCCAAGGACCACCAGAATTATCCATATTTGGCTGCAGACCCCCCCATCTGAAAACATGTTGTTCTAGGGATCCCCCAGAAGCAACAAATTGAGTTAAAAATGTTTGCTTTCAAAATAATGTACTCAGAGATTTGCAGCACATTTTCACAATTTTTCAAAAAAATAGTAGAACTACAAGCTCATATCGCGCCACCAAGTGGCGCGATATGAGCTTGTAGATCTGCTATTTTTCAACAGATAAAACACCAAAACGCGCTCAGTACACAAAGGGTTACAGTAAATGAAACGTCTCTCTCTCTCTCTCCTCTCTACCTCAGTGAACTGGAGGTGTCTCTCCTGGTGCTTCCCTTCACCTACATCCCACAGCTGCTGTCCCTGTTCAACAGCTACATCCAGCAGGGCTTGGAGGTGGAGCTGGTCTGTCGCTGCCTCTTCTTCCTGCTCAGGTAATACACTCGATGCTCACCTAACATAACCTGGGCCAAATTCTAATAACAAACATCTCGGCCACTCGGCTCGCTCACACTCGATCACTCCCAGAGGCGTCATCTTGCGTCCGTCCTCACGTAGGCTGCTGGGGGGGCGTGTGTGTGTGTGTGTGTGTGTGTGTGTGTGTGTGTGTGTGTGTGTGTGTGTGTGTGTGTGTGTGTGTGTGTGTGTGTGTGTGTGTGTGTGTGTGTGTGTGTGTGTGTGTGTGTGTGTGTGTGTGTGTGTGTGTGTGTGCCATTAATTGTAACATTCTTATTAGTAATGCAAGAAAGAGAATGTGAATGTCAAACGTGAATAAAATATGCAATGCAAGTATATTCAATGTATTGCATATGTATTTATTTGTTTGTTTTGGGGCAATCTTTTATCCCCCAGCCTCTCCACACAGTGGACAGAGAGGCTGGTTAGTGGAAATAGTGATGGGCCATTCATTAGCCATCAACACCTCCAGTCTCCAGGACCAGTTAAACAGGTTTTGAGTCATTTGATAACAAAAGGCTATTAATGAAGTCTAACACCTTTGGAAACATGCCATTGTAATGTATAGCCCAAATCCCCCACCACTACTCATTGTTTGTCAGTTACCATGCAAGGGCGATTTTCCCCCTACCCTGAATTCCTGGCCCAAGCCTAGCCTGGGCCAGCAAATTAAGTCGGGACTACAGTCCCTGTGAAATCCTACTGAAATCCTCATGTAGGCTGCAGCCTTGCAGCCTACACAAACTTTACGCGCCTGATCACTCCAGCCTGGCGGTGTTGCGGTGAGATTGGTGACCTGCCGAAATATCTGACCATCTTGCTAGATAGGGGGTGGTCATTAGGACTTCCAAAGATTTTCAATCTTGAGATTTATTTTTGCTTTAAAGGGGAATTCCACCCATTTCAACATTTTCCTGAGAGGATACAAATGTGAACCAAATGGACCCGCTAGGGTCCATTTGGTTCACATTTGTACCCTCTCAGGAAAAAGGGGTCTGAAAGAAAAAATCATTAACATGGTGAAATACATCTTGATGATGTCATCAGATGTATTTTACCATGTTAATGACTTTTTCAGACCTTCGTTTTTAGGAAATACAGAATTGGGCCAACTTTTTTTTTTTATCATGTCCACTAATCTTATATGGACCAGCTCAGTGGCCTTGTGGTTAGAGTGTCCGCCCTGAGACTGGGAGGTCGGGGTTCGATTCCCGGCCGGGTCATACCAAAGACTCTAAAAATGGGACCCAATGCCTCCCTGCTTGGCACTCAGCATCAAGGGCTGGATTGGGGGTAAGTCCCTGCGATGTACTAGCGTCATGTCCAGGGGGTGTACTTGTACATCAAGCTGCCTCACGCTACAGAAACAGGAGATAGGCTCCTGACCTATATGGGCCTCAATGGCTCAGCCGGGCCTCCTGACATCATGGCCTGGCAAGGCTACTTACTTACACAACATCTCCAAGGTATATTAAAGACATATTAAAATGTTGAAAATGGGTGGAGTTCGCCTTTAATCCATGCACTCACTCACTCACCTTTTAGGGATGGTACATGCACACTCACATAGTTCTGTTCTAACTTCTACCTCAGAATAATAAAATTAAATAGTTATCCTACCTATGAAAGGTCCTGCTAATGTCTCTTTCTCTCCCTCAGGATCCATTTCGGTCAGATCACCAGTAACCAGATGCTGCTGTCTGTCATAGACGAGTTGAGGACCAACACCATCTCCAAAGTCCAGGAGATCAGGGTGAGTGATGACCGAGGAAACTACAATGAAAATAAACAATGCTACATGAATGTTATTATCCATATATTATCCAGGGACGGATTGGCCATCTGGAGTACAGGGAGTTTTCCCGGTGGCCTGCACCACCTAGTGGCCTGGACAAGATCCAAAATGCACTAGTGGCACTTCCAAAATGCACTAGAATGTGCTAGATGCTCGCCTGGAACATACAGATCAAAATGACCATTAATCTTCTACATTCTCTAGTTGTGTAGACTAAGTTGGGCTAATTCACATGATGAATATTTTAACTCTTGAAGGTGTAAAAATGAAACGCTCTCAAAGAGTTCTGGTTAACCAGCTGCTCTGGATTAGTGTGGAACTATAGCATTCCTCTGGAGTGAGTGTGGAACTATAGTGGTCCTCTGGAGTGAGTGTGAACTATAGCGGTCCTCTGGAGTGAGTGTGGAACTATAGCGGTCCTCTGGAGTGAGTGTGGAACTGTAGCGGTCAGGGGCGGATTGGCACATATTTTCCCACCGGGACAATTTTGCCTTTGCCAGGCCACCCTGGCACCCTGGCATCTGGTTAACCAGATGTAACTCTTTGAGAGCGTAAAAATGAAACCAAATGGACCCTTGCGGGTCCATTTGGTTTCATTTTTACACCCTCAAGAGTTAAAATATTCATCATGTGAATTAGCCCAACTTAGTCTACACAACTAGAGAATGTAGAAGATTAATGGTCATTTTGATCTGTATGTTCCAGGCGAGCATCTAGCGCATTCTAGTGCATTTTGGAAGTGCCACTAGTGCATTTTGGATCTTGGCAGTTGGCAACACTGCCTCCAGCAGCGCCAGCGCCCTGGCGCACAGGAGTGAACGGGAATATGGCAACTTGAAGGCTCTGGTGTAGGACACCTTTTCTTTTTTGAAGGATAGAAACACTAGTTTGCCTGGCAACCTGGCCTGCCCTGGACTTTAAAAAAAAAAAAAAAAAAAAAAAAATGTCCAGGCCACTAGGTGGCGCAGGCCACCGGGAAAACTCCCTCTACTCCAGATGGCCAATCCGCCCCTGATAGCGGTTCTCTGGAGTGAGAGTGTAACTATAACGGTCCTCTGCTGTCCACCACTGCCTTAACTCACCTCCCTTGGTTGTGTCTCCTCTCAGGACGTTCTGGGCTTCAACAGCGCAGGCCTGCAGTTCCTGCAGCGTGAGATCGAGAGCAAGGAGGACGTGATGTTCTTCGCCGACGCCACGGGACGCCTCAACGAGAAGAGGAAGAAGCGCAGGAAGAGGGAACGCGTCATCCTCACCATCGCCTGAATCCCCGCGACCAGAACATGCAAGAAACATAAAAAGAAATTAACTTTTTGTAAGATAAATATCCACTTAGGATCCACCGACCCTTAACTGATGAGCAGAAGTCCAGTGGGTGGTCACCAGATTTATGTTTTGTTGTTTTTTTCCCTGTGTGATCCTGGTTAGGAGAATGTAATTTTGTGTTATTCACTGGGACGCTTGATGTCCCCAAATAAACGGAACTATGCCTGTTACTCCTGTTGAAGCACTCTTTATAGCTTGGTTTTAAAATGAATAAATGGTAGTCTGGTGGGTGGGAGAGATGTACCGTAATTTCCGGACTATAAGCCGCTACTTTTTTCACATGCTTTTGACCCTGCGGCTTATACAACGGTGCGGCCAGTCTATGGATTTTCCAGGTTCCAGGTGTTCTCCGCAGACTAAATGATAGAAAGTTGGTTAATGTTTACACTCTCCAGATGTAACTCTTTGAGAGCGTAAAAATGAAACCAAATGGACCCTTGCGGGTCCATTTGGTTTCATGTTTACACTCTCAAGAGTTATGATATTCACCATCTAAATTAGCACCAGTTAATAAGTCATAATAAGTCATGTTCATTTTGGTCTAATTTTGATGTTTTGCCTCTTTTGTTTGCGAAAATCCATCCTGGAATTGTGAACAAAACCAAAAGAAATCTTTAGTTTTGGGGTCCGTGGGGTGAAGATGTTGTTAAATTGTGAAAAAGTTGAAAAGCACTGGTCTAACATGAAGCTTGTTGTCTGGAGCGGCTTATACAAGGAAAAATAAGTATTTTGCCCCACATTTAGCTGGTGCGGCTTATATTCAGGTGCGGCTTATAATCCGAAAATTACGGTACAGGTCATTTTGATCTGTATGTTAATTTGCCTGTTTTGTTTCCCAAATCCAGCCTGGAATTGTGGATAGCTAGAAAGTAGGGAAAGACACAGAGGCAGAGTGCAATGACCGCCTTCAGCTGGTTAGCCAGATGTAACTCTTTGAGAGTGTAAAAATGAAACCAAATGGACCCGCAAGGGTCCATTTGGTTTTACACCGTCAAGAATTAAAATATTCATCATGTGAATTAGCCCAACTTAGTCTACACAACTAGAGAATGTAGAAGATTAATGGTCATTTTGATCTGTATGTTCCAGGCGAGCATCTAGTGCATTTTGGAAGTGCCACTAGTGCATTTTGGATCTTGGCAGTTGGCAACACTGCCTCCAGCAGCGCGAGGCAGTGCCCTGGCGCACAGGAGTGAACGGGAATATGGCAACTCTCCTACTTGAAGGCTCTGGTGTAGGACACCTTTTCTTTTTTGAAGGATAGAAACACTAGTTTGCCTGGCCTGGGCCTGGCCAGGCAAAAAAAAAAAAAAAATGTCCAGGCCACTAGGTGGCGCAGGCCACCGGGAAAACTCCCTGTACAGAGGGCCAGATGGCCAATCCGCCCCTGCCTTGGGTCCTCACACCAATCCTGCATTGACTGATTGCACTGGGAGGACTCCACACTTATAAATGCTAAGCCCCTCCCATGAACCAAACCAATTCCTGAATTGATTCCACAATTACCTCAAGTTAAACAATGTCACAATGTCAACTGTGGACTTTTTGTGGATTAACAGGCTATGACCAGAACTGCTGAATATTTCACAAAAAACAGACAGTTGCAACCACTGTATTAAACTTAAAGGGGAATTCCACCCATTTTCAACATTTTTTTCTTAGAGCGTACAAATGGAACCAAACGAACCCTAATGTGTTCATTTGGTTCCATTTGTACGCTCTCAGAAAAAAAGAAACGTCTAAAGAAATCCATTAACATGGTGGAAAATACATCTTGATGATGTCATCAACATGTTTCCCCATGGTTTTCTTCAAACCTCCATTCCTTGGGAACACAGAATGGGGAAACTTTTTTACATCATGTCCCCACAACACCTCGAAGGTACATCAATGACATAGTAAAATGTTGAAAATGGGTGAACTCCCCCTTTAAGTTAAACAAAAAGCCAACTATCCCTTTAAAACAGTCTCTGTTGCCAGGGTAAGTGTGACCATTACAAGATGCACTGGTGCGTGTCTGGCCCTTATAGTTGGAGGCCGTGAAAATGAGCATTTTCACGTTACGTGCAAATGACACTTGGCTTCTGCTCTGCCAAGCACATTTGGAACCTGCTGACCTAAACGCAGGGAAAACACTGCAGTATATATTCACACTCACACATTAGTAACGAGAAAGATATTGCTATTTAAATGAGAGCTAATGTGTCATCTAATCTACAGGGTGTGATGTTTTACTCAATGGTCAAATTAAATTAAATGAAAAAACTTAAAGAGCCGACGGGCTTTAACCCATTGTGTCCTGACCCTCGATTTGAGTTTCTGACACCAGATTATACAGTAGTTCCTGACACCAGATTATACAGTAGTTCCTGACACCAGATTATAGCTGCAGCAACATTCTAGATTTTGACGCTAGATTCTACAGTAGTTTCCGACACTAGATTCTAGTTATTGACACTAAATTATAGTTTCTGATGCTAGGATCTACTTTTTGACACTAGAATCTAGTTTTTGACACTAGATTCTATAGTTTCTGACACTAGATTCTAGTTTTTCTGAAAAATCTGTGTTCCTGTGTCAGTGATGTTAACATATTTCAAGCCAAGGACCACCAGAATTATCCATATTTGGCTGCAGACCCCCATCTGAAAACATGTTGTTCTCGGGATCCCCCAGAAGCAAAAAAAATGAGTTAAAAATGTTTGCTTCCAAAATAATGTATTCAGAGATTTGCAGCACATTTTCACAATTTTTCAAAAATAGCAGAACTACAAGCTCATATCGCGCCACTCGGTGGCGCGATATGAGCTTGTAGATCTGCTATTTTTCAACAGATAAAACACCAAAACGCGTTCAGTACACAAAGGGTTTAAGCACACACCAAAACCTCATGCTTTAAATTAATATCACCTTTTTTATTTTTCTCCCCCCACTTATAAACACAATCTGTGGTGATTATTTAACACCGCTCACCCGGGTGCTAACGCAGTGTCAGCGCACGTGTGTGTGCGCGCGCGTGTGTGCGTGTGTGTGTGTGTGTGTGTGTGTGTGTGTGTGTGTGTGTGTGTGTGTGTGTGTCACAGCCAAGCCAGGCAACGCTATAGCTCTGCCATTCCTCCAGAAGAATTTTTAATTTCGGTAGGTGTGACATTTACAAGGTGAAGGCCGAACCTCAGCCCCATAAAGAGACCTCGGCCCTTCTTGTAAATACAGAGTTAACTCATTCTGTAGTGTTTTGGTCTTCTAAGCATGATGTTATGCTTTAGCTAGTGAAAAATATCACTATATTTGGAAAAAAATGTGAAAATGTGGCGCAAATATTTTTAAATAAAATCTGTGCTTCCGGGGGATCCCTAGAACAACATGTTTTCAGACTTGGGTCAGCAGCCAAATTCTGGGGGTCCTTGGCACAAAATATGTTGATCATCACTGACACAGATAAATAGATTTTCCAGAGAAACTGGAAACTAGAATCTAGCGTCAGATACTAGAATGTAATGTCAGGAACTATAGAAACTAGAATCTAGTGTCAGGAACTACAGTAGAATCTAGTGTCAGGAACTTGAATCTAGCACCAAAAACTACAATCTTCCGTCAAAAACTGGAATCTAGTGTCGGAAACTAGAATCTGCTGCCATAAACTAGAATATAGCATCAGAAACTAGAATCTAGTGTCGGAATTTACAATCTCATATCAGAAACAATCTAGCATCATAAACTATAGAATCTAGCATCATAAAATAGAATGTAGCGTCAGAAACTAGAATCTAGTGCCAGAAACTAGAATCTGCCGTCAGAAACTAGAATCTAGTGTCAGAAACCAGAATCTAACGTCAGAAACTAAGCATCAGAAACTGGAATCTATTATCAAAAACTAAAATCTAGTCAAGTGTCAGAAATTAGAATCTCATGTCAGAAACTATAGAATCTAGTGTCTGGACAAAATGGATTAATTTCTTTTTCGGTACCGCCCCGCCCGAGATTAAAACCTGAACGCACAGAGCTAAGAGAGAGAGAGAGAGAGAGAGAGAGAGAGAGAGAGAGAGAGAGAGGTGTTTTACAAGCTCTGCGTTTCATTTTTTCACACTCGCCCCGCGGGCAGGAAATAAACACGCTGGCGGAAAATAAAATGTGTGACGTTGGGGTGTGAAACGTTTCGAGCCGCTACAGGATTAGGACTCGGACGTTTGTGGGTGAGGAAAAAAAAACAAACAGAAATGTAAAGCAGTCCGTATTTCTTCATGCAACACAAGGCGTTGTGACTGTGAGCATGTAGCCTGTAGGTTATCGCTTAACCTGCCAAGTTTGCAAACTTTGTAACGTTAGCAATATGTACTAAAACGACTAGCCTCCTCTAACCCTCTCACCCTCAACATAATCATGAGTAGGTTACAATGCTGAGATAGGAATTATTAACAGGGATTATTAACAAGGCAGATCGGATTGTTAAGCAACTTCCTGGGAATTATATCGCTTGATAACGGTCGAAGCGGGTGGCTATTTTGGGACCCAGTCTAAACTAAATGCAATAGCATATCTTAACTGAATTTCCAGAGTGCCAAGTGGTTCTTATATGTGGGTTGGGCATCTATAGTTAGGATGCCTTTCGGGCGTCTTACTCAGGAGGTCCCTCGATGCACGTCCCACTAGGAGGATACCCCGGGGCAGACCAAGGACCAGATGGAGGGACCACAATCGACTCACTGTCCTTGAAACGTCCCAGGATCCCCCAGGGGGAAGCCACTAATGTTGTTGTTTTTTTGTTTTTGTTTTTTTGAGAGGGAGTTATGGAGTTCTCTGGTGGAGCCGTTTGCCCCGCGACCTGACCACAGATAAGCGGTTGAAGGTGAGGATGGGTGGGCTGCACAGCAGACTGAACTAGAACTAGGTGTCAGTGTTGTTTTTGTCGACTAAGACTATAAAGTCGACTAAGGTTTTTGATATTTAGTCGACTAAGACTAGACTAACAAAAATGAATTTCAAAAGACTAAATGGGACTAAAAGATTTGTGTTTTCAAAAGACTAAGACGAAGACTAAATCATAACCTAAGACTAATGGAAATAGAAAACATTTTTATCTTCTTTTTTCGTTCTTTTTAAGTATTGAACATATCTGCAGTATACATTGCATACCTTTTCAGGAAAGGAACTTATTACTATTGCAGTAATTTTATACAAGAAATAAAACGAGACATGTTTCATACTAAAAACTATAAATCTGTATAAACCTACAATGTATTTGTATGTAAGACTAAAACTAAGACTAAAAAATGAATTTCAGAAGACTAAATGGGACTAAAAGACTAAATATACCTTATTGAAAAGACTAAAACTAAGACTAAATCAAAATATTCTCAAAAAACAACACTGCTAGGTGTAGGCCTACTGCTTATAAATGCACCTAAAGATTGGAACTATAGGCTTGTTGAGATGAAGAACTATACTGCTCTATAAAAGTGGTTGTCAAACTTATGCACATTAGAAATTGAGGAGTTTTTACTAGCATAGTTCTACATCGGCATCATCATTGCTTAGTACAAACCACAATAAAACCTAGCACCCAACACACACACATCTTTATTTGACCTGCATGGCCTGTTATAGCCAGTAGATATACTACAGCTGTTACTGACCATGCCCACTAGATGTCAGCGTTGCCTTGCTTCTTTGAGCCTCCAACAGCAGTCCAGTCCAGTCCCAGCTTTTCCTCTAGTCCTCGTTATTATCCTGTTTCTGTTTCTACACTACAGATAAGTCCTTGAGGGGGTTCTAGTTGGTCGACCATGATAGACCTTCAACTTTCGAGTGTCAAATGAAATCAAACCCACTGAGCACAAGTATCTAAAAAAAAAAAAAAAAAAAAGTCTAAAAGTGAGTTTTTTTAGACGTCCAATATAAGGTTAGACCTCGAAAAAACTTTCACTTTTAGACCTTCTACAGGCATTTCTTAGATCTGTGCTCAATGGAGATAGCCCATTTGGTTTCATTTCATGGTCTCAAGAGTGGAATTATTGTTGAACATCTGCATTAGCCTACTTAAGTTTATTTACAAGAAGTCACATTTAAAGATGTCTTATTTTAATGTCTGCCTGTTTTCCACATCAATAGCCAACACCTACAGCACATGTAGGCAAAATCATATAACAACAAAATAAAAATGAAAGTTGTGCGTATGAGTCTGGTATCAAATGGTGGTCCGTGGGTCAAATGCTGTATCAATAACAGACCTTGGTGTGGACAGGTTTGAGCCACTGAGGTCCACAGCACCTTTGTTAAAATGTACCAAACATTGTTGCTGTCAGGGTTTTTTTTGTTTTTTTCCCCCTGTAAATTATTATCCTACTTGAGCATACATACAACAGCCACACAAACGCAAAATCATTTACATCTCATACTAAATACATGTATATTTTCAGTGTCAGTGGGAAACTTTTTTATAGATGAAGACATTTAGAAAAACAAATCAAAAAGACAAACATTAAGACAACAGTAAGTAGAGAAAGAGTAAAAAGATGAAGATAATAGGTGTCTGCCGTGCCACGACAACACTGAGCCCACTGAGCACAGCCACAGATATATAAAAAAAGTCTATGTCTAAGAAAGGTCTAAAAGTGAATTTTTAAGGGTCTTATTTTACTTTTAGACCTTGTGCATTGAGTTGAGTTCTGACCATTGTGTAGGCTATTCATCTAATTGTAATAAACTAATGCTGCTAAAATGCAGGGGCGGATCTAGGCATGGGCATGATGGGATGATCATTTTAGAATTTTTTGTACTACTACTAGTAGCCCTACAGCCTACACATTACAGAGACTTTAGTTTGTCACTGTGCAATGCTTTAAAACAGATGTCTACATAGCTCTTATTTGCACCGCCATAGTTGAAAACAATGTATTTCAAACTCCAGCTCTCAGTTTTCTGACCTCTCAATGTCGCAACATTTCGGCTGGTCCGACTTTTATTTGGGCCGACTATTCCAGTATTCCCATCCATCCATCCATCCATCCATCCATCCATCCATCCATCCATCCATCCATCCATCCATCCATCCATCCATCCATCCATCCATCCATCCATCCACCCACTGTGCCATGATGCCTGATCCATGCATGGTGTCAGTAGGGCTTACCAGACCCTCGACACCTGCTGCAGTGTTCAGCCTATAATGGCTGGGTTTAGGGTTAGGACACTGTCCAAGTCTCCCACACACACACACACACACACACTGATGCCACAGACAAGGCATCACTGCCAGCGGGCCTGGCACTTTTAGTGGCCATGCTGGGCACTAAGCCAGGCAGCCAGGCAGACAGACAGTACAACTCCTCTCATGATACAATATACAAGGTCTTTTTTGTCTTCTTTCTTTTCTTTCTACTTGTGGCACTGTGGCTTTGTCAGGGGCGGATGTAACATTTCCCAATTGGGGGAAGGCAGAAGAAAATGGTATGGGTGCGTATTCATCGCCCGTGGCGCGAAGCGTCACGGGCGATGAATACGCACCCATCAGTTACAGGACTTTTATTAGGCAAGTATAAGCATCGATAATAACATCAGTTGTTGTTGAAGTTGCAACAGACACGCAGCATGCATAAAGCTAAAAGTCTGACTCAGAGAGTTTTCTGTTTTCAATGATGAAATGCTGTTGGTTTAGTGGTGACACAGCTGTAGTTAGTTAGTAGCAGTAGTAGTGTTTCAAATCATTTTAAAGATAAGCACTTTAACTTGAAATATCTTGGGTTGTTTGTTTTGCATGCCATCATGTTTGGTGGGGCAGATTAGGCATTTAGGGGGGGCATTGCCCCCCATGCCCATGCCTGGATCCGCCCCTGGACTCTGTCTTTATGGCCCATCGTCATGTCCATCTCATCTCCGTCAACAGCTGCTTATCTTCACAGTCCAATCCCTCAGTGTTAGACTCACACTGTGTGACTTAGTTCCATTAAACCAAATTATGTGTTTCATATACTGTACTGGACTGTACTTTCCACTGTATCACTGTGCCAATTTTCTGTACCTTTACTCAGGGCCAGATCTAGGCATGGGCATGGGGGTACAATGCCCCCCTAAATGCCCTGACTGCCCCACCAAACCAAATTTCAAAGAAATGTCATTGAATTGCTTATCTTTAAAAATGATTTGAAACACTACTACTGCTACTAACTAACTACAGCTGTGGCACCACTAAACCAACAGCATTTCATCATTGAAAACAGAAAACTCTCTGAGTCAGACCTTTAGCTTTATGCATGCTGCATGTCTGTTGCAACTTCAACATCAACTGATGTTATTATTGATGCTTTACTTGCCTACTGTATGTCCTGTACAAGATATAAATGTTGTCTGTCACAGAACTAAAGAATTTAAATGAAAATGGTATGGGGTGGATTCACAGTGCGAAGTGACACAGGCGATGGAAGCCGCTCTTATGCCACGTTCCCCTGCCCCCCCCCCCCCCCCCCCCCCATTGTCAATATTATATATATATATATATATATATATATATATATATATATATATATATATATAATATATATATATATATATATATATATATATATATATATATATATATATATATATATATATATATATATATACTGCAGCTGTTTCTCTGCAGACAGACGCTTCATCCTGCAGACAGTTCAGAACTTGAGACAGAAGAGTGGAGGTGAGGTGGAGTTAGATTCTGTTTTTAAACAAATCTGTTTACAGACACAGTGTTTGTACACACTAAAGTTGCCTCTATTACCTTTAACTCTAATTTAATCACTTCTACTTTAATGCATAGGATGGAATACAAGGTTTTCTTAATGGAAGTCGCTCTGGATTAATCGTGTCTGACAATGTCACACCGTAAAATACAATGGGAGATATACTAACAGGGGTGGATTGGCCATCTGGAGTACAGGGAGTTTTCCTGGTGGCCTGCGCCACCTAGTGGCCTGGACAAGATCCAAAATGCACTAGAATGTGCTAGATGCTCGTCTGGAACATACAGATCAAAATGACCATTAATCTTCTACATTCTCTAGTTGTGTAGACTAAGTTGGGCTAATTCACATGATGAATATTTTAACTCTTGAAAGTGTAAAGATGAAACCAAATGGACCCGCAAGGGTCCATTTGGTTTCATTTTTACGCTCTCAAAGAGTTACATCTGGTAACTCCCCCCCCCAGGGTGGCCTGGCAAAGGCAAAATTGTCCCGGTGGGAAAATATGTGCCAATCCGCCCCTGTATACCAATAACTCACATTGTAAGAAATGTATTACAGTTACTGTGGTGTCATTTCAATGTGTTTTGTTTTCAATGTAATGTGATATGATATGAACCTCAATGCTAATTTAAAATAATTAAGCATACATAAAGCATTAGCATTAGTTTCATGACGCAAACCAGTTCGATGGTGAATGCCTAAAAAAGAAAATGTGTCAACTATAAGAGAGATGAGAACAAGGCTGATATTCAATATGTACATGCCATAAAACACACACACACACACACACACACACACACACACACACACACACGCACACGCACACGCACACACACACACACACCATTATACTGCAGGATCCCGGCCTTAAATGCTAGCATTATGTAGACTGTATATGTGCTGAATATGATACATAATAAGCCTGATAGTGTACGTACAGTATGACCCATATTTCCCCCCCCCATTATGTTTTGTCTAGTCAGGTCTGTAAAAGTGGGTGCTTTAATTATAGTAATAATGGGTGCTGCTGCCGCTACATGTGCATGCCGCTACTATTGTTGTGTTGTTTTTCGTGTGTTCATGGTTGTGTGCGTTCGACAACAACATTATCAGTATTGTAATCAGCACGATCTAAAGTGAGAGGCAGCCTTGCTTCAGTGTGTCACCCAGGGGGAATATGATAGCGGTAATGACAGTTGAATGACGCATTAGCAGTCGTCCCCCTTGTCAAGAGGGACAGAGATGAAAAGACAATAGGTTTTAAATGGAGCATACGGTATGTACGGGACATGTGTTCTTAAGTGGACAATCTGTGGGATTGGCTTAAAGCAGGGGTTTTCAACCTTTTTCATCCCAGGGCCCACCATTTATTCAGCATTTGAGCCACGGACCACCATTTGATGACATTTTAGCCCCAAACACCTAAAACTAAAGAATTATTTTGGTTTTGTTCACAATTCTAGGCTGGATTTTGCAAACAAAACAGTGTAGACTTAACACAGTGTAGAATTAAACAGTGCTAATTCAGACACTCTTGAGAGTGTGAAAATGAAACATTGTGAATCATCGTCAAGTACCAACAACAGAAAGCATCATTTTGTCTCATTAATGATCATTTTCAAATCTCTAAAACTACTGCAAATAGCAGATCTACAAGCTCACCTATAGCCTATGATGACAGAGGAGGGGGTGTTAATTTGTACAAAACATTTAAATAGCATTAAAAGGTATTTAACCCATTTTAAAAAAAATCCTGAGAGGGTACAAATGTGAACCAAATGGACCCTACGCGGGTCCATTTGGTTCCATTTGTACCCTCCCGGGAAAAAGGGGTCTGAAAGAAAAATCATTAACATGGTGAAATACATCTTGATGATGTCATCAGATGTATTTCACCATGTTAATGATTCTTTTCAGACCTCCATTTTCTAGGGAATACAGAATCCGGGGAACTTTTTTCATCATGTCCACACAACATCTCTAAGGTATATTAATGACATATTAAAATGTTGAAAATGGGTGGAGGTCCCCTTTAATAATATGAAATTGTCGTCTAACACCTTAGACGACCGACAGTGACCATATGAAGTGACAGGTCAGACCCCAACCATATACCTCCCCCTGACCCCTTCTCTACGGAGCCAGCAGGTGTGTGTGTGTGTGTGTGTGTGTGTGTGTGTGTGTGTGTGTGTGTGTGTGTGTGTGTGTGTGTGTGTGTGTGTGTGTGTGTGTGTGTGTGTGTGTGTGTGTGTGTGTGTGTGTGTGTGTGAGACAGGCTGAGTGATGAGGTGACAGAGCACACAGCCCTGGCCGCCGGGAGTATATTGACGGCCTGTTCCTTGACTGCTTGAACTCTTACTTATATAGGGGAAAAACACACACACACACACACACACACACACACACACACACACACACACACACACACACACATTTCGGTATTTCCGCTGTGGTCTGCTTAAAAGGGACAGTTCACATTTTTTGACGTTAAGCTGTATATGAAATACTTGCAATTAATATAGCTAAGCAGTGTCATGTCAACATTTCCCAATTTGGGGGGCAGGAGAAAATGGTATGGGGACGGCTTTATTGCCGCCAGGGGGCAATTAAAAAAAAACTCCACCAGAGAGCTCCAGAAATCTCCCTCTGCAGGGTATCAGTAAACTACTTCCTGGGGGGGGGGGGGGGGGGGGGGGGGGTCGTGACCGATGAAGCCGCACCCATACCATTTTTGGGTTACAGGGCTTACAGTATATTAGACAAGTACAGTGAGCATCAATAATAACATCAGTTGTTGTTGAAAATATTTCAAACCTATTTTAAACCACTTCATCATTGAAAACGATGATGAAGAAAACTCTCTGATGAGTCAGACCTTTAGCTTTATGCATGCTGCGTGTCTGTTGTAACTTCTGAACCAGACATGCATTTTATTTTTTTTAAAACCTCCCCTCCCCTCGCCTCATGAGTTCCTGCTGTGGGGTGCCGTTGTTAAAACATGTTTTTGGAACAAACCGGACCAGAACCTACTACGTCTAATAGAATTTCTTTCTCTCTCTCCTTTCTCTCTTTTTTTTGTAGTATTTATTTTCTGTGTTTAATTGGACAAATGAATAGCATTCCAGTGCCGGGGGAACAGTGGCATTATTGTTTCCCGGCGAATAAACACAGAAAGGGGTTCCTGCGTGCACTATAAAAAAGTGCAGAATAAACAGGCCTCTCAAAGGCCGGTATTGAATGACTGTTTATGACCAGTAATATGAAGTGCAGAGCCCTAACATCACTAATTACATCAGCTATGTGGAGTTCTGGAAAGAGCTCTTAAAAGGGGGGTATTGGTATAGCTGGATTTGAGTGTGCGTGCGTGTGTGTGTGTGTGTGTGTGTGTGTGTGCGTGCGTGTGCGTGTGCGTGCGTGCGCGTGTGCGTGCGCGTGCGCGCGTGTGTGTGTGTGTGTGTGTGTGTGTGTGTACATGTATTCTATAGGGTTACTTCTATCACTATGCTTGTGATGGCAAGAGCCAAATATGCCCACAAATAAAGATGTTTATTTTATCCTAATGCTCCTCACTAGAGAAAATGGTTGCCATGTTGTGGTCAGGGAGGGTCAGGTTGCATCATTTCATCGCAAATACAAGCGGCGGTAATGAGTTTTCTTGGTCGTGTGGTTGGCTGGCTGGCTGGCATCTCCGTCAGGGGCGGATCTAGGCATGGGCATGGGGGGGATGCCCCCTAAATGCCCTGACTGCCCCATGCACCAAACATGATGTCATGCAAAAACAACCCAAGATACCCAAGAAATTAAATTGCTTAAAAATGTACAATGATTTGAAACACTACTACAGCTACTAACGAACTACAGTTGTGTCACCACTAAACCAACAGCATTTTTTCTCTGAGTCAGACCTTTAGCTTTATGCATGCTGCATGTCTGTTGCAACTTGAGATACATAAAATATTGTGGAGGGCCAAGACTAAAGGCTGAACTAAAGTCTGCCTAATATTAATTTAATTTCAAGATAAAAGTAAGAGTAAGACCAACCATTTGATGACATTTTAGCCCCACAGATCCCAAAACTTTCTTCAAGATTTCTTTTGTTTTTGCCCACAATTCCAGGCTGGATTTGGGAAACAAAACAGGATAACAAAAATGACCATTCTCTTTGACATTCTCTGATTGAATGTGTAGACTTTGGGCTAATTCAGATGATGAATATTTTAACTCTTGAGAGTGTAAAAATGAAACCAAATGGACCCGCAAGGGTCATTTGATTTATACACTCTCAAAGAGTTACATCTGGTTAACCAACTTTCCATATTTAACCTGGATCTCTCTCTCAAGGACCACTGGTGGTCCCCGGGCCGGTCAGAGTCAGCCAAAGGGCCGCATTTGGCCCCCGGGCCGCATAATGCCCAGGCATGGTATATAATCTAGGTCTGTAAGTGGTGGAATAACAAATTGAAGGGAACAGAGCAATTTGTGTAAAGGCTGATTTTTGCTACACGGTCACCACTGGAGTGATGACATACGTGCTGGACGCTGACCCACAATCCCCCTGTGACGCGCTAGCAATTTCCTGTGCTCAGCAGAAGCCAACTCCATCCACGTCCATAGCAAGCATGCCAAGGATACAGAAAACCGGGATTTTGAGTGTGTGAGTGCATATGCGTGTGTGTGTGTGTGTGTGTGTGTGTGTGTGTGTGTGTGTGTGTGTGTGTGTGTGTGTGTGTGTGTGTGTGAGTGCATATGCGTGTGTGTGTGTGTGTGTGTGTGTGTGTGTGTGTGTGTGTGTGTGTGTGTGTGTGTGTGTGTGTGTGTGTGTGTGTGTGTGTGCGCACGTGGGTGCAAGTCAGGGGTGGATGTAAGATTTCCCAATTGGGGAGGGCAGGAGAAAATGGTATGGGGGCTGTAGTAGTGTTTCGAATAATTTTAAATGTAAGCACTTTGTTTTGAAATATATTTGAAATTTGGGTTGTTTTGGATGTCATCATGTTTGGTGGGGCATGCCCATGGAGGTATTTACTTATTACTGGAATCAAAGAGTAATATATTACATATTACATTATTGCTTTCCCAAGTTCTCAACACCGCCTTTGAAAAAATAGACATGTACAACATAATCTTTTTACAACTGAATCCAATTTATTGGAATAATAATAGTCTGCAATCCCACAAACTGCACCTGAAAACAAAGCCAACAAAATCTGTCTCTTTGACTTTTAAAACTTTTTCACAATTGTTTTCAAAGATGAGGTCTTGTATTTAATATTTTTAAATACAAGACCTCAACTGTCTTTGAAAACAATTGTGAAAAAGTAAAAAAAAAAAAAATACAAAATAAAGCAGCAAGTGATTTGTAGTGTACATAACTGTGCGCAGGATGCAGCGTGTGGACTGGATCTACAATCTACTGCACATCTCTGTTGTTACAGTACCTGTCGATAGCTTGTAAATCTGTTCTATTTTTGCATGCAACAACAAGCTCATTTTAAAAAAAGTAACTTGGCGTTACTTGCAAAGTAATGCGTTACTTATTACCCATTTTTGCAGAGTAATCTCGTTACTTTACTTTTTGGAGCAAAAGTAATAATATTACAGTAATATGTAATCTAAAATTAGTTACTGCCCAACACTGCCGATCGCTATGCTAAGCCTAACCCGATAAACCCCTAAACATAATGTCAGTAAAACCTAACCTTAACCGACCGTTGGCCCAACAGTCAGTCACAACTGTTTGGCCCAAAAGTCGCTGTTTTATAGTGCCACTGTTAATTGGGCCAATGGCGTTGTTGTGTAAGCGGACGCAACCACTTTTATAGCAGGTTAAAAATAATTTTGCGACAATTGGAAAATAACATCAGTGGTGACCATTGGGCCAGTGGTGAAGACCGTTTCATAGCGGCCGGCCGGTCGCAAAATGATTTCGCCTGATGCGAGAGTTATTAACTTGTTACTTTTCCTTTCCGAAAGGTCTGAAAGGGACTATCTTTAGCGGCCCAGAAAAAAAAAAAACGAACTTACATGATAGGTTGCAATACGGTGGATCTGGAGACTTACCTCGTAAGTCTTAAACTATTCTGAACTGAAAAATGACATCACATTTTCACCATTTTCAAAAACATCAGATCTACAAGCTCATAGTGTGCCACTCTGTGGCACACTATGAGCTTGTAGATTTGATGTTTTTTTAATACCTAAAGTAATGTTAAAGAGCGGATGCCATGATTTTTGTATTTTTTTCTAATTTTGTACATGTTTAAGAGGTGAAAGTATGTAAATGGACCCCTTGGAGTGTCTTTTATGTGCAATGATGTCTGGAATAATAAAAAATGACAATTTGACAAACACTATACACTTTTTGGGAAAAAAAAATCTTACTTTTCATATAATATTAATATCTGATGATCATGTTTTAGGGTAGAAAAATCATGGCACTCCATCTTTAATAATGCTATGTAATGCTAAACACTGCTAATAATGTTAAGTAATGCTAAAGCAAATTATTGTTAATAATGCTAAATAATGCTAATGCTAAGGTTTGTTAATAATGCTAATAATGCTAATAATGCTAGGTAATGCTAATTGATCCTAAAATGTTAGCTAAGTAATGCTGCTCATGCTAATGAGGCTATGCAATGCTAAGTAAGGCTAATAATGCTAAGCAATGCTAATGATAAGTATTGTTAATAATGCTAAGTGATGCTAATTTTAAGTATGTTTAATAATTCTAAGTAATGCTAATTATGCTAAGTAATGCTAATTATGCTAATAACGTCCCCAACCAATGTGGGTTAAACACGGAAACAGCTGAAGGTCTGGTTCCCAGCATGCCGTATGGCTGTCAAATGCACATATAAAGGTGTACATAATGGTCACATTGTGCAAGTAGAGAAACCTCTGCAGCGGCAGCAAGTAAATAAATAGCAGGTGATAGAATTAGGCCGCAGGGGTGTCAAACCCAAATACAGAGTGGGCCGAAATAGAAAAATTGGTACAAGTCGAGGGCCGGAGATACCGGTCTGTGTTTCGACACCGGTTCACGATGACGTCCCTGTCAAACAGAAAAAAAAGTCATTTCCCTTCAAAAATCAATTTCTCTGAATGGCAAGATAATTGTAAAGAAGAAACTGCCTGCATTAAAAACTGTTTTAAGTTCTAATGAAAAATAGCAGGTGTTCACGTCTCATAGCGCGCCACTCTGTGGCGTGCTATGAGACGTGAACTCCCAGAGTGACGTAACAGTCACCTTGGCAACAGGCCAACAGAGCGTGGTGTGCACAAAGGCCCGCCCCTTTCATCCTGATTGGACGCAGGCTTTGCCGCTCAAACCCCGAAACCGATCCACTGAATAATATACAGTACCTCTAAGGTTTAAAGGTCGCCCCCAAAAATATGAAATACAATGGCACTATCAAGAGTTAAAGGGGTACTTCACCCAAAAAAAAACTTTTGGTCATTTTATGGTCTACTCAGCCTCATGTGAACACACCAGACAGTTTATAAGTTACTCCTTTCAGTATTTAGATATTTGATGTTCATTAGTCTGCCATTAGTCTGCCAGACCCAAACCCATTATAACTTAAAACTCCATTTTAACCATGACAGATTATTCGAAAACAACCCATCTTTTTTCTGGTGACTGATATTGTCCTCCTAATACGTGAGAGGGCTGTAGAATTTCATTTACAGTTTTTATTTATTTTTAAAATATTGTTTTATTCATTTGGGTGGGCATTCCCAAATATGGAGGGGGCTACATTTTACAAAACAATATTTTAAAAATAAATGAAAACTGTAGATGCAATTCCACTGCCCTCTCACGTATTAGGAGGACAATATAAGTCACCAGAAAAAAGATGGGTTGTTTTCGAATAATCTGTCATGGTTAAAATGGAGTTTTAAGTTATAATGGGTTTGGGTCTGGCAGACTAATGGCAGACTAATGAACATCAAATATCTAAATACTGAAAGGAGTAACTTATAAACTGTCTGGTGTGTTCACATGAGGCTGAGTAGACCATAAAATGACCAAAAGTTTTTTTTTGGGTGAAGTACCCCTTTAAATTATTGTTAAACAATCTGCTTATTTAATTTCATTGACACACTTCGGCTCAGAATAAGATTGACCATATACCATTTATTGCAAAGCTTTTGCATGATTGTATGGCGGCATGGCTCTTGCTCATGTGATATCAGACGATCTATGAACTTAGTCATAGGTCTGATATCACATTTGATATCTCCGATTATCTGTGCATCAAGACACAGCTTGAGATATCAACAACCCCCCTGAGCAGAGCCAAGGTACAGTAAAATACAAGACATTAACACGTGAGCATTGTATCCAGTGCAGACTGACATGAGACATTACAACATTTATCCAAAATGCATGAACTACATGGATACAGAAAATATCCTAGTCCACAGTAAACATGGATACCATAACAGAACTAGATACCACAATAGTTACAACCCTTAAATCATGATTAATCAGAGACTCATGTACTCGGAACTGGTGCCACAGGGTGGAGGCCGGGGAGGTGGAGGAAATTTGAACACATATCTGATCAACAGGACAGAGTCAGCTTAGCAGGAAGAGACAGAGAGGAGAGGGAGAAAGAATAGACTGCTTATATAGGGCACATGATTGAATGTGGGTGTGACTGACTAGCTGACAGCCAATGACAGTGAGGGGAGTTGACATGGTGACGCCAATGAGAGTGAGGGGAGTTGACATGGAGAGACTGCAGATTTAAAGGAACAGAATGAATTACTGATTGAAAATAAGGGGAATTAAATAAACCTTCTGCCCTCCGTGCCTCAATGAACTAACGCTTCGCTGGATGGAGGCTGTTATTACCTACGCTCCAATTAATGGTACCACGTCGATACGGCATGGAACTGTGGGAAATCTCATCCAGCGATAACAAAATGTACGCTTTGGGTTTGAGAAGCTAAATGTTGTCAAACGGTGGTCCGTGGTACAGTTCTCAAACACTGCCCGAACCCGACCAGGCCTGACCCGGCCCGACATTTTAGGGTCGGGCTCGGGCCTAATATGCAGATCAGTAGGGCCGGGTAGGGCCTAGGGCTCCATGAAAAAAGCAATATATATTGAATTATTTTATTATGATGAAAAATAACAATTCTGTTCTGTCTGTCTGTGTATTTACCACTTATGAAGATGGTGCTGATTGGTATTTTCACTTTTACTCAGTGTAGAGTGCTCAAATTCTACCCAAACCCGACTAGGCCCGACCCGAGATTGTAGGGCCGGGTCGGGCCTAAAAACTATGCTAATTGGTCGGGCCGGGCCGGGCTTTGGGCCTGATCAGTTAGGGCCCAGTTAGGGCCGGGCCTCAATTTTCAGGCCCGTTGAGAACTCTAGTCCGTGGCTCAAATGGCAATTAAATATTGTACCTTGATATGAGAAAAAGGGTATGATGTGGAAACCACTGTTTCAAAAGCGGTTGGGAGGTTTCACATAAAATCTCAGCTTTAGAGCCGCATCGTCCTCAGATCCCCAAAAGATCGTTGTGTTAAACACTATATATATATATATATATATATATATATATATATATATATATATATATATATATATATATATATATATATATATATATATATATATATATATATATAATTTGAAACGGAATAATTTGAAACGGTGGCATGTTAAACTTGTGTTAAACGTATTAATGTCTCCGCGAATTAAGGCTGACGTGTATGCATGCCGGTATGTAATATATTGAAATACAGAGGTGTTCTGTGGTGGCTGTATAGGGGGACCCTGGAACCGCAACGGTGGTCCATGACTGCAAAGTGAACCATGTAAAAATGTCATAATACCCCGAGCGGGGGGACACAGAGCCTGAGATCTTTTTAACGCTTTCAGGTCGGGAATCCATTTTTGGATTCTGTACAGCAGGGCTTTTCAACAGGTGGTTCGGGGACCACCAGTGGTCCCTGAGAGGATTCCAGGTGGTCCCCAGGCTAAATGATGGACAGTTGTTAACCAAATGGACCCTTTATAGGTCTGTAACTCTTGAGAGCGTTAAAATAAACCAAACGGACCCTCACGGGTCCGTTTGGTTTCATTTTACGCACTCAAGAGTTATTTGAGTGTCTGAATAACTGTAGACGATTTGTTATTCTGACCAACGATTTGCCAGTTTATCTCTCCTAAATTGTGGACAAAAGCGTACTTTTGTGTCAGAGATTAAACTCAACATCAAAGGTGGTCCGTGGCGAAAAATGCGGAATAAATGTTCCTGGCATGGTTGAAAACCACTGCTGTACAAGTATGTACAGTATTCAAACATGTATGTATGTATTATGTATTTAATGTATGTGCTATATAAATACCGTATTGTCCCAAATATAAGACGGCTCGTTTATAAGACGACCCTCATTTTTCAAGACCCATTTACAGAAAAAAGAACATTGAATGTCAAATAGTATAGCCCCTGAATATAAGACGCCTGCATTTGTTACGATATTTCCATTGGGGAAAAAAAAACATAGTCTTATATTCAGGCCAATAGGGTATGTGAAAAAGAAAACCTATATATTTTAGGCCTAAATAGGTTAAAGAGGGCCGCGTGTCTCTTAAAGGGACGCGTGTGGTGCAATCGGAGTCTTAACTTGTCAGGGTTGCCTTTGGGGGGCAGAGAAATTGAACCCTTGTCATGAGCAACGTGGCTATTCCCTTTAAAGGCCTTATTATTTTTGTTGCAGCGGAGGAGGAGGAGGGGTGGAACGGTTGGCGGATGGGGAGGTGGCGGGTGGGGGTTCAAAAATTGGCGGAGCAGAGTAGCGTGGAGCCTGTCGACCCCCCCTCTCTCCCCCAAACGCTGTCCCAACACACACACACACACACACACACACGCACACACGCACACGGCGTACAGACCACCCACACGTCCCAGCCACACCAGTGAGAGCTGTCAGTCATTCAATTTCGGGGATAAACATTGCAGTATTTTGTTACTTGTCGAGGTTTCTAGCCCCTGTGCGTTTCTTTTTTTTTTTTTGAGCATGTTTTTTTTTTTTTTTTTTTTTTTTTTTTTTTTAAGCCAGGTTGGTCACCTTTCTGTGGTTTTCTGCAGTCTTAAAGGGGAATTCCACCCATTTTCAACATTTTACCATGCCATTATTATACCTTATAGAGATGCGCAGTGACGTCACCGCCCCTGTTCCACTAGTGGATTCCCCATTCATTTTTCTCATAGACTTTTTGAAAATAATTTATATCAAGACGATTACGCCGCGGACAAAGCCAACTCGAGTCGTGACGAATCATGATGACACACACAAACTTTTGGGACAATAAAATAATTATGACGATATTGTGTTTGTTGTCATGATTTGTCACGACCCGAGTTGGCTTTGGCCGCGGCGCAATCGTGTTTTTATTAACCATTTTCGAAAAGTCTATGAGGAAAATGAATGAGGAATCCACTGGTGGAACAGGGCTGGTGACGTCACTGCGCATCTCTATAGAGGTTGCGTGGACATGATAAAAAAAAAGTTCCCCTCATCCCGTTTCCTAGAAATGGAGGTCTCAAAAAAATCACTAACATGGTGAAATATCTTGATGACATCATCAAGTTGTGTTTCGCCATGTTAATGATTTTTCTTTCAGGAGCTCTCTGAGTCAGACCTTTAGCTTTATGCATGCTGCGGGTCTGTTACAACTTCAACAACTGTAACCAAAAATGGTATGGGTGCGGCTTCATCGCCCGTGGCGTGAAGCGTAATGCATCATGGCGCGAAGCGTGCATCATGTAGCACCTTGGATGAAGGAGTTACTGTATATTAACAACCCCCCTAATTGCCCAGACTGCCCCACCAAACATGACGGCATCCAAATCAACCCAAGATATTTCAAATCAAAGTGCTTATAATTACAATTATTTGAAACACTACTGCTGCTACTAACTAACTACAGCTGTGTCACCACTAAACCAAAGCCATTTCCTCACAAAGGGACTCCAAAGAGGAAGAGGAGTGCTTGAGTTTCCTGTAGTGGTGGGCCTTGATCTCTCTCCACACGTTGTGCTTCTGCACCAGGTCCGGGCTCATCATCATCAGGTCCATGTGGTCCTCCAGCCACGTCCTGGCGTGGTACAGAACCCGCTCTGAGCGGTTCAGCGCCTTCGCTCCGCACCGGCTGCTGTCGTGCTTCTCCCTGTACGCCTTCACATACTTTGTCTGGTTGCGGACTTCCATGCAGAGGCTCGCGAAGCCCTTTATCATCTTCTTGGCCTCGTAATAACTGTCCACGAAGAGCCTGACCCGTGTCTTCAGTGGTCCCACTTGTCCTGGTAGACCTCGGGCTGGTGCGGCTCCTCCCCCTGTTCCAGCCAAGCCATGGCGTCCGCCACATCCCTGAGCAGAGCGTCCCGTTCCTCCTCCACCGCGAACCTCTTTAGCGGCCCGCCGGCGGCCACGTAAAGCAACGTCTCGCGGATGCGTTCCCTCATTTCGTTCTTGGCGCTCTCTGGACTCAGCCTGGCCTGGTCAAGGTGGCGCACGAGTGCAGCTTTGTACTCCTGGATGTCATCGCATTTGATACTAGGCTCCTGCGTCAGGTCCTGCAGAGACTGCAGGACTCTCTTCTCCTGGAGCCACTCCTTGGCCTGACTCAGTCTCTCCTCCGCGTCGGTGTTGCCCTGGCCGCCGATACGCACGGCGTACTCCTCGACCACCCTGTGCACATCATCTAAATGCCACCATATCCGCTCGGTCTCTGTCTGCCTTGTCTCGATGGGTTCCAACAACCACATCAGCTCCTTGTCCATCTCGTGTCGTCTTCGTCGACGTCTTCGTCGACGTCTTCGTCCTCCTCGGTCCTCCACGTTCTCAACCCTCTCCTCTTCCATCCACTTCTCGGCGTCCACCAGAGCCTGCAGCAGGAGCGTCTGCTCGCCGGCGCCCACGAACACCTGCAGCGGGCCGTCCACCGCCCGCCTGATCCAGTCGATGTACTCCACCAGTTCGTCCTTGGTGCTCATCTTGCCCTCGTCCTCCACGAAGCGGTCCACGAGCTGCTTGTCGAGTGGAGTGCCCTTCATGGACGGTTTAGGCACCGACCTGCTCTTAACCGAGGAGGAGGCGACGACGGGGTACGGCGCGTTGAGGTCGTAAACTTCTAGCTTCCTCCAGGTAGGGAGGGTAGGCTCCAGTAGGGAGCACAGTGCGGCGCAGCCACGGGCCACGGCGGTCCCGTCGTCGCTGGCGTCGTCGAGCTTATCCGCGCCCAAGACCTCGCCGATGCGCTTCCTCACGGCCGGCATCTGTGAGGCTACTCCGCCCACGATCCGTACCGCGTCAACGTCGTCCGGCGCGTTCAGCCCGGCCCGTTCCATCACCGCGCGCAGCAGGCCGTCAACCTTGTCCAGCAGCGGGCCGCACATCTTCTCGAAGCGCTCCCGGTTGACGCACACGTCGGGGTAAAAACTCCGCCTAACGCCTGCGAAGTCTAAAAGGCTCTTGGCGTCCAGCGGCAGGTCGGACGACGTGCTGCTCATCCGGCGCTTCAGTCTCTCACACTCCAGGGTGAGGCGGCCCAGCGCCCGCGGGTTGTCCTTCAGGTCCAGCTGGTACTTGTCCCGGAACTCCTGGCAGAAGTGACTCACCAGGACCTCGTCAAAGGCCTCCCCGCTGAGCTCCAAGTCGCAGGCGGAGGCCAGGATCCGGAGGACCCCCTCTTCCTCGTCGAGGGAATACGCCGCCACCTGGTAACCCGAGTGGCCCAGGTCCAACACCACCAACACCACGTTGTTGTCGCGCTGCTTCCGTTTCCCGGCGGCGCCTCGTCCGAAACGACGCGTCGTCCAGGCGTACTGGGCGGCCGCGGCCGTCGTCTCGTTCACCAGAGCGAGGCAGTCGAGTCCCGCCACCATGCTGGCGGCGGTCGCGACGGAACGCCTGGCGGCGTCGCCGAAGTGTCCCGGCACGGAGATGACGCAGTAGTCGTCGAATCGGACGCGGCCGGCCTCGTCCACGGGCCGCTGACCACCTGACCCAAGGTGGATCAGCCGCTTCAGCAGCATGGCGGTGAGCTGCTCCACGCTAAACGCCGTGGTCCTGCCCCTGTGCGCCACCTGGAGGCCAACGGAGTCCGGCAGCGGAGACGAAGCCTCCACCAGCGCCGGCCCGACGCAGGCCTGATGACGCCGCCGCCGCAGGCCAGACCACTCTCCTTCAGCCTGGACTTCAGACAGCGTCCGGCCGTGTAGCCGCTTGAAGTCCCGCGCCGTGTTCCCGTAGTCGCTGCTCTCCGCCCCGAAGACGCGGCCGTGCCGGCGGAAGGTCACAGCCGAGGGCAGGCTGTGGACTTCAGTGACCGGCGGTTCAGAATGGAGCCCTTGTATGCATTCCGTAGCTCCCGTGTGCCCTAGCTCGGCCAGGCAGGAGCGCTGGGAGCCCAGGTCGATTCCTAACACTCGCGTGTCCCTCATCCACGACATCCATGACATCTTGTTGTAACTTTTGACTCCCGAATTGAAGAGGTCAATAGCAAACGGACGTCTCGATCTCGATCTCAAGCGGGCGTCTCGCTTTATGGGGGCCTGTTGTGATGTCAGCACAGACAGACGGACGGCTGGACAGATAGTAGGGCTGTATACCGAAGCTCGGGATTCGAACCATTCGCTCGCTAAGGTCGCCACGCGAACGAATATTAATGATCCTGAACCATTCGCATTTATTTATTTATTTAACTTTCCCCCCATCTAGTAGATCTGCGACATTGAGGGGTCAGAAACTCGCTGTGAAACGCGCTGTTGCTGCAGTTGGAAATGCATTGTTTTCACTGAAGGTGTCCCATTCTCAATAGAAGTCTATGTAGGCGATCCGCCATTAGACTGGCTCTAGGAAGTGAACGGAGTTTGCGCAACTCCGTCTGTACTCTATAGAGCTGCACGCTGACTGGTTGGTTTTATGGTTCACTGACCACCAGAGCAGGCTGGTGGGCAGCAGGCTTAAGCCTATACATACAATAGGCCTAATAGACACGTAGTCGTTCACAGCAAACAAATAATTAAACCAGCCTTTTTGTAAGGTTGGTCTTAGGGTTCACTGACCACCAGAGCAGGCTGGTGGGCAGCAGGCTTAAGCCTATACATACAATAGGCCTAATAGACACGTAGTCGTTCACAGCAAACAAATAATTAAACCAGCCGAAGGACGGCATATATCAAAACAGCGTGTTACCCGTGGCTGTCGGATCGGTGTCATCAGAAAGGAGAGAAAGGACAGCGGTGTCATGATGAAGTATTCACTAATGTCAGGCACATCTCAGGGCAGTAGAAAACTTTGCTACCGATGACAACATCCACGATGTTAATAGTTAGTAGGGGCGCACGCACGGGGGGGGTTTGGGGGGTTAGCACCCAGTGCGCATTGAGACGTTGATTCGACGTCTTTTTTAGGTCATTTTTGGACGTCCGATTTTGGTCCCTGGGAGGTGCAGAACGTGGGTTTTTGTTACGTCTTTTTCTGACGTCTCCTGGACGTTCAATTCTGACGTCAACAGGACCACTAAATAAGGTCTAATTCTAGTCCAAATGTGGTCATTATTGACGTCTTTTAGACGTCCAATTATGACCAATTCTAGACTGTTAAAATTCTGCTTATAGGCTCTGTGCATAAACTGTAGTCCTTATTTTCAGCTTGTGGCCCATTTCCTGCTCATTTTCCTTACTTTGATTGTCTCAACAGCAATGTTAATTGTGTTGCTGAGCCAAACAGAGTAAGAGAAAATGAACTGAACTGTCAAATTGGTGCCACCTTCTGAAAACAGGGATTACAATTATGCACAGGTTTACAAAAACATCACAATTAGGGATTACAACCATGCAGAAGTTTATATTAAAGAAAAAAAATCACAATTCAATCCACACATGAACTTTATTACCTTTTCCACAGAAAATAGAACCCTTTACTTTTCCCACAGAAAACAGAACATTTTATCAAAATGTGTTTTGAACACCTCCACTTGAACCACTTGGGGCTCATACCAAAGCGCACTATGAGCTTGTAGGTCTGCGATTTGAGAAATTATGAAAATGAGTCACAAATCTTTGAACATTATGTCCACAGATAACGTTTTAACTCAAACATTTTTGAATCGTTCTTGTACATTTTCAGATAGGGTCAGTCAAATACAGTTGATTTTGGGGGTCCTTGACATGAAATATTGAAACCTACGAACAAAATATCCCCAACCAGCCGACCAATGAGCTTGTAACTCAAAACAAACAAAAAGTTCAGGCTTCTTATGAACACAAACCAGTGACCAGTCACAATCACAACCTGTAGAATTGCAGTGAACATTAACAGGTAAGTAGCCAACAAGCCAACTATTTAGCAGCATCAAAAAGATTTAATGTTTGATTACTGTACATAATCCATAATCGGAATGGGTCCTCAAGTACTCCAATGAATACAGGTCACAGTTACTATAAGATTACTATACTATAACCGTACAACAACAGATCATATTTTTTTTCTTTTACACTGCCGAGTGTCTGTAAAGGCTGTTGAGCGCCCGGAGTGTGTCCCTCGCCAGGTGCATGCCCCCCACCCGGCATGTCTCGATCCTTCCTTGGCTGGAGCGTGTTTCAGGTGGTCTCCTTCATACCGCTTGATCATTTGCTCTGTAGCCTCAGGGTAGACTCTCAGTCAGGACTGCATCTGTAAAGTACAATAGCTAAATTACTTATGTGCAAAGGCAACATGCAGTCAAACAATCCCCATATTCATACAAAAAGGCTTTGCCTGATGCATAATACTGTCAGCTACCTTCTACATCTAACCAGCAAGTATTTAAAAATGTTATGTCAAACTCATGGTAGACAGCAGTTAAAAAAAAAGTCAGCATGGAAATGTTTTGCTAATCAACTCATTTACAGATACTAGGTGGCAATTTTCTGTACTTTTCTGAACCTGAAATATGCGTCTTACCTCGAGCTGCTCTATACAAATTGGTCTTCGCAATAGCATGCTTGGCTTTATTCCCCTTCCCGAACATGTTGCATTGAGCCTGCATGCCGTTACTGAAGAAAAACACAAATTACATTTAAATTCATGATAAAATATTAGGGATATTTCTTAACTTGGCATAAAACCTAGGTCCCCCAGAATGGTTTCTTTTTAATCCCATTACAACAAATCTGTTCACCAAGAGCAGCAGAGCAGGTACACAAGTTCACACCAAATAATCTTTCAGACAAAACCACAGCTTACACAAAACATCAATCCAAGGGTTATATCGAACCCTTTGTTTTGTAGGTTTATATTGAAACACACCTGTCAAGCATTTTGAAGACACGATGTTTAACGTCCGTCCGTCCGTCCCAACACAAGACAGCTGCAGCACCTGTCGAAATAGGTTCATGTAAACTTTGACATACCCGAGAGGAACATTAAAATAGTGTGCAAATGAATTATTAGTTACTACTCCAATACCATGTCACTGAAAAAGGTCAATCACATATCCTCATACAAATATATGGTAGTTCAATGCCTAGACCAAGCTGTGCCTTAGAACATTACACTGTACCTGAAGTGATGGCCATGCCTTTCAGAACCTCTGGCTGTTTTCAGGTTTGCTTGTGGAGTTCCTGAAGAACACAAATGCCCTGAGAATTAACATGGCTGATTAAACAAGACATCTTAAAATGTGACTAACACTCAGAGTGTGACGGTTTCTCTGCTTTGAGGGCTTGCATGTTAAGAGTGAACATGTTCACTCTTAATGTTCTCTGAATGTTCTTAGATTCAAAATATCAATTTGTATAAGTTAACCTTTTTAATGTGAAGCATACTCACTTGATGTGTCCCTGTGCCGAGACCCTGAAGAGTATTGCTGTCGAGAACCCTGTCTCTCGTTTCTCCATGATCCGACCTCAAATAGACAGAGAATAAGGGTAGATTACAAATATTGACTCCAAAAAACAGGAGCCTGCAGAGAAGAATGTTTAGATTCCATATTTACTTTTAAGGATAACTTTGTTTTTTTACTTTAGACACAAGCCACCCATTTCTTTGCTATTTACACCAACATAAGTCACATCTGCCCTCTCCTTTAAAACCAGAAGGTCACCATTCAAATGTGATGGGACTCACTTGGATAGATAGGATAGTTCCCTGCGCTGAGATGATTGCTGTCGAGAACACTGTTCGCTGTGTGTGTCTCTTCTGCGAGGTTCTGTGTCCTGAGCCTGAAAAGACTGTCGTTAGATTCAATATATTTATTTCTGAGGTCACTGTTAAAATTTAATGCACACTCACCCTGTGTAGACATTTCCCTCCCGAGGTGTTACTTGCTGTTGAGAACTCGGTGTGGACATGTCTCTTCTGTGAAGTTCATGTTCTGAGGAAAAACAAAGAACGTCGCTAGGTTCCATATATTGATTTCTAAACACAAAGGACACCGTTAAAATATGACGCACACTCACCGTCTGTAGACATTTTCCTGCTCCGGGGTGTTTGCTGTTGAGAACTGTGTGGACATGTCTCTACTGTGACAGTCATGTCCTGAGCCTGAAAAAGATAAAGAATGTTGTTAAAGAGTCATTAGATTCGATACAATGATTTACAAAATGAAGGATACCAGTTTCAAAATGTGATACTGACTATGCATGGACTTTGCACCGCTGTGAGACACCTCAGCATGCTTTTGTCTCATCACGATCGACATATTAAGGCTATAGAATGTAAAACGGGACTCGAACACGCAACACACTGTCAGGCATGTGGCATGCGCTCGGACCACTAGACCAGTGAGGTGCCAGTCATTACATTTGAGGTCATATGAATTGTACCTTGTGTGATGTTTGCTCTGCTCCAGGACAGGAACTAGTCCAGCAACAGCCACCCAGAGTACAGCTCCTGAGAGGGATTTAATAATTCGACAAAAAAAGCCTGGTAAAAATTAAGACCGAAAAGTGTTCAATTTCCGCCCTTTACTGTGAGCTGCCCCAGAAGTTTTATTTTTTTCAACAATCACAGTACAGAGTTTATGAAAATCTATTCCTCCCAATAACAATACTGCAATAATACGTTGCAAGTCTGCAGTGCATAACATTAAACACAGGACATCCACCACTTCTGCTAGTACCAAAAAGCAGACGTATTTTTGAAAGGGTGTCATATCATGTACCTTGTTGGAAGGTTTGCTCCGCCACAGGACAGGACAGTATATACAGAACCGCTATCACAACAGCCAGCCAGAAAGAAAGCACAAATTAGAATGTTACTCCATCACAGATCACACTACAGTGGAGAAACAAACAGTTATGACTGATTTTTCAAAACTACAAGCTCACAGTGGGGCACTCACTGCCACGCAGTGAGCTTGTATATCTGCTATTTTTTTATATAGTTAAAAGAACAAAAAAATACATTCCACATCCCACTACGAAGAGCATTCAGTGAATCCTTTTACACAATTTAATTGGCACAACACCTAGCAAGGGTATAATTTTATAGGTTCAGTTCAAGTCATTTTGTAGCTTACTTATTTCATACCCTTTTCCAAGCATATTATTTAATTTTGCAGTTTTACAGCCATTTTGCAAAATGTGATGTCCATGTGTCCTGTTTGAATACAGCTTGTTAACCACATTAGTTATTTTTGATATACGTCTTGCCAGATGTAATGTACCAGGGAAACCTGTAGATAGATAGATAATTGTTAAGGGGTAACTCCTCCGATTTTCAACATTGATGTTGTGTGGACATGATAAAAAAAAAGTTCGTCCAATTCTGTAATTCCTAAAAATGGAGGTATGAAAAATCGTCAACATCTGATGAAATACATCTGATGACATCTTCAAGACGTATTTCACCATGTTAATCATTTTTCTTTCAGACCCATTTTTCCTTAGAGCGGGTCCATTTGGTTCACATTTGTATCCTTTCAGGATTTATTTTTTTGAAAATGGGTGGAATTCCCCTTTAACGGGACATGCATGTCTGCACACTAATTCCCACTCCTGCGACACATGCAGGCCTGCACATAGACAAAGCTAGCCATGGGACAGTGGGGGGAAAGGGAATACAAAAAGATACTGTATCTCTCGCTAGCCATATACAGTATACATTTAGCTCAGCCCAGCTTGCTTCACCCGTGCTAGCAGGTACCGTAGCATTAGCTTATAGGCACACAGTGTCAGGCTGGGTGCTTGGCTCAGGCGCTAGCTGACTAATTAGCTTAGTTAGCATTAGCTAAAGCTACACATCGACCGGACAGGGACATGTATTATTTGTTCACGTTAACGTCGCAGTCGTGTATATTTAACTTACCTTACTTTGTAGACGGCAGTCTTAAAACCTCCTTAGAACGAGAGAGAGTCAGCTGCGCAGTGAAGTGTTGATGCTGTTACCATGTTACGTCTAGAGTAGTGTAGAGTAGTAGCCACTCTATCGTAGTAGCTCCACTGCGTCCTTCCCGGGCGATGCCGCATTGAACTATGGGTAATCCTGCCCTCATCCAATGACAAGCGCTGCATTATTTGCTCAGCCAATCAGATTGGTCTTTACAAAGATTTATCATTTAATAACTATAAACATTATAGAATGTGTTGTTCATTATATTTCTGATGAAAAATGAGAAAATAGTATATCCTAATGTAATGGCTGGTGTTATGCCACATAGCCCAATACATTTGTACTTAATCATGATAAAACCAAATTTAATGAAACATAACATGTTAATTATTTTTCAAATCACAAAAACGGCTGTAATATTTTCTTAAAAAAATAAATAAATATAGTGTTTTTTTCCTGGACCTGTTTAAGACGTGCAGTGGACGTAACAAAAAGACCAATTCTAGACTGTCAAATAATTACCTGAAATCGACGTCTTTATGAAGTCAGAATAAGACGTCATAATGACTTACTATATTTAGACGTCATATGTACGTCTAAATCTGGTAGATGACCGACGGACGCAATATCAACCTTAAAATGACGTCACGGGGACGTCGAATGTTTAGTGGGCATGCTGCTTTTTTTTTAGCGAACGTTCGAAGCTCGCCCTATAATTCCCAGCGAACGTTCGAAGGCCAGAATTAGTCCAACTATACAGCACTAACAGATAGACAGACAGACAGACAGACACACCGCCTTTCACAGTATCGCATATCGCAGGGGTCTGTCGCCTTTAATGTCAAAAGAGAGAATTTGGACCAAAAAAAAACATCCAAAATACAAAATCTGTCTGGAGCTGCAAATATATTTGAGTCTTATATTGAAGCCAACGCTGACTATAGCCTATCAAAATGATTGAATACATGTTAACAAGCATTCATTGAATGAATGCTTCATTTTATTGTTGCGGGCTGTAATGCAAATTGTTGTTGACATACTGTACACAGTATTTAAAGTGAACAATAAACATAGTTTAATCTCCGTATTTAGTGAAGTTATGGAGCCACTATGGAGGGTCTAAAGCAGAGGTTTTCAACCTTTTTGACACCAGGGACCACCTTTTATTCAGCATTTGAACCACGGACCACCACTTGATGACATTTTAGCCCCAAGGACCGAAAACTAAAGAATTCTTTTGGTTTTAACCTGTTTTGTTTGCCAAATCCAGCCTGGAGTTGTGGACAAAAACAAAAGAAATCTTGAAGAAAGTTTTGGGATCTGTGGGGCTAAAATGTCATCAAATGGTGGTCCTCTGTGGCTCAAATACTGAATAAATAGTGGTCCCTGGTGTCAAAATGGTTGGTCTTACTCTTCCTTTTATCTTGAAATTAAATTAATATTACGCAGACTTTAGTCTTGGCCCTCCACAATATTTTATGCATCTCATTTGGCCCCTTGGGAAAAAAAAGCCCAACCCTGGTCCATACCAGGGTTATTATTATAGTTATGGATTTTTCATTTTAGTTTAGTTAGTTAGTTAGTTAGTTCTCGTGGGGAGGGTTAAGTGTGTGTGTGTGTGTGTGTGTGTGTGTGTGTGTGTGTGTGTGTGTGTGTGTGTGTGTGTGTGTGTGTGTGTGTGTGTGTGTGTGTGTGTGTAGTTAGTTAGTTTTGACATTTTATTTTCTAATTCAGTTAGTTTTAGTTAGTTTTTAGAGCGGGTTTTCTAGTTTTTATTTTGGTGAAAATATTTAGTTTTGGTTTAGTTATTTCATTTTTTTCTGTGCTTTGGTTGTCAGGTATAGGATTAAAAATGTGCCAAAGTAGGAAACGGTTGGTATTCAACCCTTGCTTTGAGTTTCTTAGTAGATTGGATGATTGCACTCTCCCACAAGAACACAATTTTTTACCCCCAGTGTTATGGAACTCATTTTTAGTTGTATTTAGCTTCAGTTAACTCAAATGTTTTTTTGAATTTTAGTTTTCGTTTTTTAGTTAGTTTTAGTTAACTATTACAACCGTGGTCGATCTATACGTAGCGCGGGTGACAGAGGAGTATCTGGGGCCTGGTTTGAAGACGTGGTCGGATTCGTACATGCACACACACACGCACGCACGCACGCACGCGCACACACACACACACACACACACACACACACACACACACACACACACACACACACACACACACACACACACACACACACACAGACACACACACACACACACACAGACAGAGGTCAGATGAGGGCGCAGGGAGTGTGTGTCTCCAGGGTGTGTGTGTGTGTTGAGTGACTATATCACTCTCGCGCGCGCGCGCGCACGCACACACACACACACACACACACACACACACACACACACACACACACCACACACACACACACACACACACACACACACACACACACACACACACACACAACACACACACAAGTCATCTGTCAACACAGAGTATTGAGCTACGAGCCGCACTCTAATCCCTCTGTCAATGACCAGGGCACTGGCCAGACACATCACACACACACACACACACACACACACACACACACACACACACACACAACACACACACACACACACACACACACACACACACACACACACTCCCCTGACCGACAAAGGGCTTTTTTTTTTTAATCCGTGACACAACGGCGCTAGCTAGCTCTAGCTTCATTCTTACAGCGATTCCATTCCATAGAATCCACGTCGGTACAAAAACAGATTCCTCTGTGTTCATCGTGTTCGTTTAACCGAGCCGGTGCGAATGAAACCCGACGGGGTTCTGGAAACAAACTCTCAGGGATTTGTCAGGGTGTGTTATTGTGGCAGCAGCATAGCCATCATCAGCCCCCTGGTCGTGTCATGTGTTTAACCCTTTGTGTACTGAACGCTTTTGGAGTTTTATCTGTTAAAAATAGCAGATCTACAAGCTCATATCGCGCCACGATGGCGCGATATGAGCTTGTAGTTCTGCTATTTTTGAAAAATGGTGAAAATGTGGTGCAAACCTTTGAAATACCTTATTTCGGATACAAACATTTTTAACTCAAATCTTTGCTTCTGGGGATCCCTAGAACAACATGTTTTTAGATGAGGTTCTGCAGCTAAATAATAGATATTTCTGGGGGTCCTTCCTATGAAATATGTTAAGCATCACTGACACTGAAAGAGTTTTTTTCCAGAAAAACTAGAACCTTGTGCAGGGACTAGAATTTAGTGACACAAACTAGAATTTAGTGTCATGGACTGGAAACTAGCGTCAGGAACTAGAATCTAGTGTCAGAAACTGGAATCTAAGTTCAGAAACTACAATCTACTGAGAGGAACTAGAATCTACCATGGGGGACTAGAATCTGGCATGAGTTACCAGAATCTAGCGTCGGAAACTAGAATCTAGTGCTCTGAACTAGAATCTAGAATCAGAAACTAGAATCTGATCAGGACAATGGGTTAATCTAGCAGGGTTTTTTGGTTTTACACTGGGATTTATCACAACGACATGCCTGACACCAAATGGACACGCGCAACCTGCTATATCATTACATTATTAAATCGTCACTGTCATCACGGACTGTTTGCCTCCCTATTGTGTCTGTATTATCGTAGGTCAACACCTATATCCTATATTTAGAAGCATATTTCTCCATTCTGACATCACAGCTTCCATTTACATTACATATTTTTTTACTTGCGAACCTAGAAGTGCTCTCAACATGTGCAAATGCAAATGCAAAATCTAATGATCTTACGTACGTTGCTACCCCTCTTACACTCTTCGCTTGAAAACCCCGTAGATGCATTGTTGTCAAGTTTTCAGTTTTCAGTTTTTAGTGTTTATTTTATGGTTTACTGGGCTGGATTTAGGCATGGGGGGGGGGCTTGTAGTAGGGCAATGCCTGATATAAGTGATCCTAATGTGATCCTGGGCTGTACACACCCTCCACCTAACCTGGGGAGGCAGCGGACTTACCTCATGCTTCCTTCAATGCATGAGGACTCCATGCTCCCTTCTTTTCACCTGACAGGGGAGAGTTTCCCTGGTTGGACGAAGCAAGCGGAAGGAACACTGTAGCCCGCTCCGCAGATAAATGCAATCATAAAGTGGTCTTATAATACACATAAATAATATACAGTACATCATGAACGCATGGACAAGAAAATACCCCATGCATTGGCCTTATTTAATTCGGATGGCATTCTGATGGCAGCTACAAACACGTTATTCCAACCAGTTCCAGTTCCCTCCATCAGGCACCCCGGCTGGCCCATACATACCACCACTTCGGGTATGTATGGGCACTGATGACGTGGAGGAGGAGACACGCCGCCAGCACCCATAGCAGCGTCCCTAGCGGGAATCGAACCCAGGTGTTGAAGTCAGCCTGGTTTGTTTGTTTTGCACCCGCATGTTTCTGATGTTCCCAAAGGTTCAAACTAATCTAATTTGTTGCACCACAGCCATATCGTCGAATCAGGTTTTCAACCATGATGCACAGTTGAATCCTCGTTTGTTAGCGTTGGTAGCGGTGATTTGAAAAGTTTAATGTCCGTTCCTCGTTTACAAAAAAAAAAGAAAAGAAAAAAGAAAAGCTCTGCTGGAACCTTCAGACAATGCAACACACACACACACACACACACAACACACACACACACACACACACACACAACACACACACACTCTTCTCTTGTAATACAAGCAATAGCGGTCTGCCACACTCACCTCTGTGTGCCCCTCATATAAACAAACGCGCACGCACACAACACACACACACACACACACACACACACACACACACACACACACACACACAACACACACACACACACACACACACACACACACACACACACACACACACACACACTTAAAAAACCCTCCCCACGAGAACAAAGCCAACGGATCAGACTGCATCATATTAGTCCTTAATTAAGTTAAACGCCCACATCTCACCTCCCCCTCCCCTCCCCTTTCCCTCCCACAGACCAACAACAACAACTCCGTTGAAGTCATCTATTCTTTCATCCCATGGCCTGG
>CM076978.1:52524849-52556995 GCA_039105355.1 Benthosema pterotum
CAATCAGATTTTTAAAGGGGTAATTAAGTATGTTATTTCCTTCTTTTGTGTCTCAGAGTGAAAATATCGGCAACACGGTGTCTGGTCAGAAGGGCGCAGGACGATTCCATGACGCTGAAGTCCCAGTCAGAAGTCAAGATCGGGGACTATTTGGACATCGCCATCACGCCACCCAACAGAGGCCGCCGATGCTGGGTCGCATGAGGCCTACTAACGCACACGGTTACATCTTGGGACTTTCAGACAACAGCAAACACACCGGCCTTGATTGAAACTGGGAACTCTCTCCTACGTGGAAAAACTCTCACTCTCTTAAAACCTCCAAGTGACTATCAGTTGGGTTCATCACCCAACTGAGCTTAAATTGTGTTGCTTGGATGGCAAGAGAGGCATGTGATTTTTTTTTTTTTTTTTTTTTTTTTTTTTTAATTTTTATTATAGATACAAATTCAAGCTTGTCCCTCAGTTGCAGTCACACCAAATGCAGTGTTGTAGTGGTACCTTTAGAAGCGGGGGGGGGACGCCTCTTAAAGGGGAATTCCACCCATTTTATTATTTTTTTCTGAGTGTACAAATGGGGTCCATTTGGTTCCATTTGTACACTCTCAGAAAAAAGGAAACTCATTAACATGGTGAAACACATCTTGATGTCATCGAGATGTGTTTCACCATGCTAATAACACAGAATGAATGATGAACTTTTTTACCATGAACGTTTTTACCATGTCCACACAACATCTCTAAGGTATATTAATGACATAGTAAAATATTGAAAATGAGAGGAATTCCCCTTAAGACACGTGCATGCATGCACACTTTGCAATTTGCATGCGCATTTGCGCACACCTGCGCAACACACACAGACGCGCTATTAAAACAAGTACAGCATATTGAGAAACATACGGTAGGCCTACTTTTGCCCCAAAAATATTTTAGATGTGAGAATTGGGGGTACGCCGTCCCCCCCCACGTCCCCTCTCCACTACACCCCTGAGCAAATGCGATTAAAAGAACATTCATGTTACGTCCACAGTGGATGTAGTAGTTCCCTCACACACTGGCTGTTGCGTAACTTCTTACCCAGAGGTGACACACCAACACATCACCATTTGTTTTAGAACCACAGCGTTTGTATACACTGAGAACGTTTTCTTTTTCTTTTTTTGATCACAGGAGACATCTTTTTATTATTATTATTTTTAGAATTGCCTCCAAAAAACAAACTAAGCTATTAACCCATTGTGTCCTGTCTAGATTTCTAGTTTCCAATATTCAAAGATTTGCACCATGTTTTCACGATTTTTCAAAAATAGCAGAGATACAAGCTCATAGCGCGCCACTCGGTGGCGCGCTATGAGCTTGTAGATCTGCTATTTTTCAATAGTTAAAACATAATGCTCAGAACACCAAAACGCGTTCAGGGTTAAGGTAATCTAGGGACCATCGTCCAGCTTTTCTGGAAATAATGTCATTCCGTGCGGAGGTGTTCAGCTGGCACGAAGGCTTTTTTTTATACCTGCTGTTTCAAACACTTTTTGTAAGCTTTAGTTTTTGAGTGCAGAAACTGCTCTTCTGTTGAAATGATGCAAATTAAAATACTTTGACACAAGATGGCGTTCTATTCATTCTATAAACTGGTTTGCGAATGTTAGACTAACGGTCAGCATAGGCTAGGTTTTGCTAAGGTCATATTTTAGGTTGGGGTTAGTAGCAAATGGATAAGAACAGTTACGGCTTTTGACTCCAGCGGTCACGACTGGTAGTAAAACTGTCGAGCGTTTGTAGGGGTCGCAGTTGATTTATAACGATTGCAAGTTTTATAGTGTGGAAAAATGATTTAGCAGTCTCTCCTTCACTCTCCACGTGGGTCTGTATTATGTACATATTGAACATGGGTGGGAAAAAAGGGTTCTGGTTGCTAGCACACCTATGAGACAATGGAAAAAGGAACCACGTGTGGAGTTTGTCAGAAACCATAACAGGGAAAAGGCGGGAAAATGTTTGGGTCTTAAACAGAACCTTTCCAAAATTAGAATATTGTGGAAAAGTTAATTTCCACAAGGAGCCCTTCTTAACCTCTCACTCTAATGTCAATCAACTTACTTTAGCAACTGTCGCCATCAGTTCAAGCTCTCCCCTTGTAACGTGCCTGTTGGACAAGGCCACATTAGGGAGAGACTTAGCGACGGAAAGAAATTTTAACTTGAAGTGCACATGTTGTAATTGAAGTTCTTAGTCCTTAGGAGATGGAATTCAGGTTAGCTTTTACTATAAGCCCATGTTGCCTTGATGCTTCCAATGAAGCTCTTTTGTTTTTGTCTGACCCTCCTCTTCCTCTTCTTGACAATACCTTAGAGCAGGGGTGGGCAATTATTTTTCCCAAGGGGCCAAATGAGATACATAAAATATTATGGAGGGCCAAGACTAAAGTCTGCGTAGTATTAATTTAATTTCAAGATAAAAGTAAGACTAAGACCAACCACTTTGACACCAGGGCCCTCTATTTATTCTGTATTTATGCCACAGAGGACCACTATTTGATGACATTTTAGCCCCACAGACTTCAAAACTAAAGATTTATTTTGCTTTTGTCCACAATACAAGGCTGGATTTCACAAACAAAACAGGCAAATGCTTATTCAGATGATGAATTTTTTAACTCTTGAGTGTAAAAATGAAACCAAATGGACCCTTGCGGGTCCATTTGGTTTCATTTTTACGCTCTCAAAGAGTTACATCTGTTTAACCAACTTTCCATATTTAGCTGTAACTCTCTCAAGGACCACTGGTGGTCCCCGGGCCGGTCAGAGTCAGCTAAAGGGCCGCATTTGGCCCCCTGGCCGCATAGTGCCCAGGTATGCCTTAGAGCAAGGGTTTAGGTCCTTCACGCTGACCTAAACACTGCACATGATCCAATTTTATTAATGCGGCATTTAAAACATGAATGTTCTGGGGGGAAAAGTTTCTTTACAGATTCTATTATTTTGTTTTAATCCTGTAAAGAAAAATAATTGCAATAATTTACATGTGTGTACTGAAATCTATAATTGATAAGTTAACCTTTTTTTATAAAATGGAATTCTGGAAATAAACCGACTGACAATATTGTAATTTCTTTGGAAAGGTGCTGTATGGTGAAGTACCACCAGTAACTGAAGGTAATGCAGTGCATAGCAAGTCACGTCTTTAGCCAATGCGTGCGAAAGTGTGCGTTCAATATCCTTAGGCCAGGGGTTTTCAACCGGTGGTCTGGGGACCACCAGTGGTCCTGAGAGGGTTCCAGGTGGTCCTCAGCTAAGTTGGTTAACCAGATGTAACTCTTGAGAATGTGAAAATGAAACCAAATGGACCCTTGCGGGTCCATTTGGTTTCATTTTTACACTCTCAAGAGTTAAAATATTCGTCATCTGAATTAGCCAGTTTGGAATGTACTGTATGTTTTGCTAGTTTTGTTTCCCAAATCCAGCCTGGCATTGTGGACAAAAAACAAAATAAATCTTTAGTTTTGGGGGTCTGTGGGGCTAAACTTTCCTCAATTGGTGGTCCGTGGCTCATGTTCTCAATAAACGGTGGGTCCCTGAGATGAAAAAGGTTGAAAACCCTTGCCTTAGGCAACCATTATACAGTGTTCCATTTAAAATGTGCAAAGCATTACTTTGTTTAATTCATATAAATAAGTTGCTGTTCAAGGTTGAATGAGGCGCATATAATGGAATCATAAATACAGACTCTACGGATTATTCAATTAAAGGACCACTTCACCATTTTCAATGCATCTTCATATAGCCTACAGGTACTAGGTTCCCTAGTAATGTACAGTTTGTTTACTGGGGCTGTGTCTCACAGTAGGGCTGTGGGTATTTCATAAAACAGTCTTCCAGTGACAGTCAATGGGGAAATCCAAGCTAATGGAAACTACAGGATTTCTATTCCTGAAAAGAAAAATGGCAGCCATTGTTCTCCTGATAATATAATAAAAAAAAAAAATAACTAATACATTGAAAAATGGTAAATTGGTCCTTTAAGTCAGGGGTTTTCAACAGGTGGTCCGGGGACCACCAGTGGTACTTGAGAGGGTTCCAGGTGGTCCCCACGCAGGCTAAATGATGGAAAGTTGGTTAACCAGATGTAACTCTTGAGTGTGTGAAAATGAAAACAAATGGACCCTTGCGGGTCCATTTGGTTTTATTTTCACACCCAAGAGTTAAAAATATTAATCATCTGAATTAGCACCATTTAATTAAGAAGTTTGCACTTTTCCAGCCTGGAATTGTGAACAAAACCAAAAGAATTCTTTTAGTTTTAAGTCTTTGGGGCTAAAATGTCATCAAATGGTGGTCTGTGGCTCAAATGCTGAATAAATGGTGGTCCCTGGTGTCAAAAAGGTTGAAAACCCCTGGTTTAAGTCCAATAAAAAAGGCAATGATGCAATACAATTATTGATGCAATACAATTATTTATTAAACCAAAAACAAATGTAAAAACATTCCTAAAAACATGTATACACTTATACTTCAAATCTGGCAAGACAAAAATGAACAATCAACACCAACAGCCAGTCCAGGAGGAGGGGGTTCATTTGGTGATGAGCTTGTATTCGGAGCTCATGCCCACACCTCGCACCTGCTTCAGCCGGTTGAGCTCCGTGAGACAGAGGAAGTAGACGGGAGCCTTGCTCACAGGAGTGTCCAGACCAGACAGCTTCTTCAGGTCCGACATGGTGAACTCCTTGTGTTCGTCTGTAGGGGGCACCAGACACATGGATTAGAAGTAGAACCAGACTAACTGAGGACTGAGGAGTGTTGGTGTGTGTTGAGATAAATATGGTTATGCACAGGGGTGTTGTGGAGGAGGGGGGGGACGCGGGGGGACGGCATTCCCCCACTTCTCACATCTAAAATTTTTTTTGGGAAAAAGTAGGCCTATGTTTTTTGTCTTGTCATTGACTTTGTGTGTGTTGCGCAGGTGCGCAAACTGCGCATGCACGTGTCTTAAAGCGGAATTCCACTCGTTTTCAATATTTTACTATGTCATTAATATAGGCTACCTTAGAGATGTTTTGTGGACATGGTAAAAAAAAAAGTTCCCCCATCCTGTCCTGTGTTTCCTAGAAATGGAGGTCTGGAAAAAATCATTGCATGGTGAAATACATGTGTTTCACCATGTTAATGATTTTTGTTTTCTGAGAGTGTACAACAAATGGAGCCAAATGGACCCGCTAGGGTCCATTTGGTTCCCATTTGTACACTCTCAGAAAAAAATGAAAATAGGTGTAATTCCCTTTAAGAGGCGTCCCCCCACTTCTAAAGTACACTACAACACTGGTTATGCACCAGGGCCATATCTAGGCATGGGCACCAAACATGATGGCTGCAAAGAAACGCAAATTTTAAATACAAATTACAAAAAAAATCTACATTTTGTTGCCATGCCACATATAAAATGTGTCTGTGCGTGTCACATACTGTATATACAAACGCACACATCATGTGAAAAATTAGTGAAAACAGCTGAACTACAAGTTCGGGTGTTGCAGGGCGTCGATTCACGTGGTGAGCTTGTAGATTTTTTGCGATCATGAATATGCACTTCGACACCTTAATACTTTTTTCAAATGATTGCAGCTGATCATCGTGTCCATAACTATTTGACATTTGTTTCTTCACAGATCCAAGTGATTGTTCTCGAATGGAATTAGATTTTTTTTTTTATACAAGTTTCCTGAGAGCGTACAAATGGAACCAAATGGACCCTATGCTCTCAGGGGAAAAAAAAGGTCCTAAAAGAAAAATGGTGAAACAACTCATAATGTCATCAAGTTGTGTGTTCACCATGTTAATGATTTTTTCCCCGACCTCCATTTTTAGGAACACAGAAAGAATGGGGGGGGGGGGGGGGGGGGGGGGGGGGGGGGGTCGTTTTATCATGTTACTGACATGGTAAAATGTTGAAAATGGCGTAATTCCCTTTAACTCTATACCAGCCATAGACGAGTTTGGACGAGTTAGCCTCGCCCCCAAAACAAAATGGCCGCCATTAAAAAAAGAAAAAAAAAATCAAGATTTTTTTTAGCTGGGGAATAGTTAAGTTCTTTCAATTTAGTTTTCCAAATTTATTTGTCATGGTCTACTGTATTATATTGGTGAAAAAAGTCAGCCATCTGTGGTCCAACCATGGAGGTCAGGCCCCAGGCTGGTCTCTCTCTTTGCCCCAGACAAGACCAGCGCTGTACAGATCTTTTTTGTCGTGACATTCCTGTTGTAAACCGACCCTCGGAGGTGAAATTGCTCAGTCACTTGAGATGATGTATCTTTTACAGCGTGAGACACTGCCAGACAATGCACTGTTATTTTCACTTCTGCAGCAGGTTCGAGCCGAGCGCCACTTCAAGGACAGGCTGAATGACAAATGGCGCCGAAGCGCCGCGTTGTTGCTCAAGGCAGGAGTTGACACTAAGGTCTCATGGGCAAGTGCGAGTCAGGTTCTACTTGCCCTCAGCTCATGGTCACTTGCTCCCCCACAAAATTATATTGTAAATTTTGCAGATGTAACTCTTGAGTGTAAAAATGAAACCAAATGGACCCTTGCGGGTCCATTTGGTTTCATTTTTACACTCTCAAAGAGTTAAAATTCATCATCTTAATTAGCCCAGGTCTACAACTAGAGAATGTAGAAGATTAGGTCATTTTGAAGTGTATGTTAATTTGCCCGTTTTGTTTCCCAAATCCAGCCTGGAATTGTGGATAGTGTGCAATGACTGCCTTCAACACAAATTTATCTTGTGTTGTGTTATAGTGCACTAAGTTGCACACTTGCCCGATCGGGCAACCAGGTAGCAGTCTTCACTTGCCCGACCATTTTTTTTTACTTGCCCCGGGCAAGCGGGCAAGTGTTAGTGTCAAGCCAAGGAATCATCGGGCGTGAGCTGCTGCTGCTGCAGACTACAGCGGTTCCCCGACCTTTACTGAATCGGAGTGCATTGCTTACTTGAAAAGTGTTTTCAAAATGAATGTTCCTACATTGGTCCCAGTGTTGGCAAGTTGGTGCATTTGTCACTATATTTAGATTTTCTCCAGACTCCACTAGCGCCAAAATTAATGGAAAAACTCCTGGTGGAAAATCTAGTGCTTTGATTGGCGAGTTGGAGCGAAATCGGTTGACAGGCGCCAGAGATAAAACCCTTGTTGGTCACCATTTTTTCTCCCATGATAGAGTCCTCCTTCCTTCCTAGAAAGGACCATTGGTAACCAAATGGACCCTTATAGATCTGTAACTCTTGAGAGCGTAAAATGAAACCAAATGGACCCTTATGGGTCCATTTGGTTTACGCTCTCACGAGTTAAATTATATTTAATTAATCCTGAGTTACCTAGTTTTCTAGAATCTACACATTTAGAAAATGTAGAATAATTGCCATTTTGACCAACATTTTGGCATTTATTTCTCGTAAATTAGTCTGAGAGATTAAACACATCAAATGGTGCTCTGTGGCTAAAATGCAGAATAAATAGTGTATGAAAATGGTTGAAAACCACTGCTGTAGCGCATTCTAGTGCATTTTGGAAGTGCCACTAGTGCATTTAGGATTTTGGCAGTTGGCAACACTGATTGGTCCTCACAGGCCATCAGTGGGCCTTCGTCCACATTTTGGATACATTTTTACGTATATGTTGTAGCTGTTGAATCTACTAGTGGTAGTAATCCTGAGTACCAGGATTGGTTTCAGGCAGCCGCAATATACAATATATCCACCTAAAATATGAACCTTGAAAAAAAAGCCCTTGACACTAACACTTGCCCACTTGCCCGGGGCAAGTAAAAAAAAAATGGTGGGGCAAGTGAAGACTGCTACCTGGTTGCCCGATCGGGCAAGTGTGCAACTTAGTGCACTATAACACAACACAAGATATATTTGTCTTGAAGGCAGTCATTGCACTCTGCCTCTGTGTCTTTCCCTGCTTTCTAGCTATCTCTACCTACAGTATCTCTCTCCCAGGTTCATTTGGTTCCAAACTATCATTTTGCTGGGGTCAGGGACCACTGGGTCTGTGACCACTATGGGCTAATTAAGATGAATTTTAACTCTTGAGAACGTAAAAATGAAACCAAATGGACCCTTGCGGGTCCATTTGGTTTCATTTTTACACTCTCAAGAGTTACATCTGGTTAACTAACTTAGCTGGGGACCACCTGGAACCCTCTCAGGGACCACTGGTGGTCCCCGGACCACCTGTTGAAAACCCCTGGTTTAAAGCACCCAAGTAGGAAGTAAACTTAAATGCAAAATTTACAATATATTTTTGGGGGGCAAGTGACCATACATGACCTGAGGGCAAGTAGAACCTGACTGGGCACCTGCCCGATGGGCAAGTGCCTCGGAGACCTTAGTGTCAACCCCTGCCTAAAGTTCTCCTTTAAGACAACGCGTTTCATACTTTTTTAGAACATTTTGGAATGCCAGACTTTTACTTCTAACATTTTTTTCCTACATTACAGTATTGCGAGTGCCTCTTCTCCCGCCACTCCTGCGTGACAGAAATGGCATTAACATCGCTTGAATCCAAAGCATTAACGAGGTCACATTGGTTCGCCGCGTTCCTCCGACTGTAGTTGATAACATTGTGTAACACGGCCCTGGGTGTCAACTTACTCCGGGGCCAATCTTATGGCGCTACTTAAGCAATGTTAGCCGGGAAGCGTTTTGGTGTTCTAAGTGTTATTATTAGCATTATTATTAGATTTACTTAGCGTCATTAACAGTATTTAGCATTAGCTTACTTACCATTATTGCCTTATTAACAATACTTAGCAATACTTAACAATACTTAGCATAATAGCCGGGGCGGCAGTGGCTCAGACCGGATGGTAACCACAAGGTTGCCGGTTCGATCCCGGGCTCCCGCAGAGTTAGTGTCGAAGTGTCCCTGAGCAAGACACTTAACCCCTAATTGCTCCTGATGTGCTAGTAGGTATCTTGCATGGTTTCCACTGCCATCAGTGTATGAATGTGTGTGTGAATGGGTGAATGTGATGCACAAGCTATGTAAAGCGCCTTGGATAAAGGCGCTATATAAATGCACCATTTACCATTTAGAATAATTAGCTTTACTTGGCATTATTAGCATTATCAACAATAATTAGCATCAACAATCACTTAGCATCATTGTCTATTGAAAAATGTCAGACCTAGAAGCTCAAAGCGTGCCACGGAGTGGCGCGCTTTGAGCTTCTAGATCTGACATTTTTGAAAAATGGTTTAAATCTATGAATTTTTTTTTTTTAGTACAGAAAAGGTTAAGCTGGATCCTTTTCAAGTAATGCATTGAATAAAACACATTGGAAAAAAAAAAAGAAGAGGATGGATGTATTCAGGCTTCAATGGTCCGTGTCTCTGCCACGTTTAGATAACGTTTTCCAGGCCTTGCCACAGTGTATGGACAGTGACAAATTCCTGTATGGGTCACACATTGTAGAGCCTGGCACTAACTAATGGCTGCCATGGTTTATGCCCGGGGATTCTATTCTCAGTGAGACCCCGTCCGTACCAAAACGTTTTGTTTAAAAAAAAAAAAAAGAAAAAAAAAAAATCACTTCGCTTAATGGCATTTACACGAAATGTGTGTAATTTGTGGCCGCACAGCTGTTGCTGTGAAAGAGCAGCCGTCCTTGGACAACATTCTCTTGATAAATGGCTGGAGATCTCTGTCCAGTGTCTCCCTCTCAGCGACTAACCCAGGGGCGGATTGGCCATCTGGAGTACAGGGAGTTTTCCCGGTGGCCAGCGCCACCTAGTGCCTGGACAAGATACAAAATGCACTAGTGGTACATCCAAAATGCACTAGAATGCGCTAGATGCTCGCCTGGAACATACAGATCAAAATGACCATTAATCTACTACATTCTCTAGTTGTGTAGACCAAGTTTAGTCTAATTCACATGATGAATATTTTAACTCGAAGGTGTAAAAATGAAACAAATGGACCGCAAGGGTTCATTTGGTTTCATTTTTACGCTCTCAAAGAGTTACATTGGTTAACCAGCTGCCCCCATGTGTGATCATCTAGCTCTATACAACATATGGATTACATGCTCATGTGACATCATCATCCTGCGACCGGAGCACCTCCTATTGAGTGAAAGATTCTCTATTTATGAAAGAAATAAAGTATTGAAGGTGTTTTTATCTGCATGTTTTAATTATAGAAGGCAAGTATAGTGTTTTAAGGCATATTTGTCTTATTAGCCAGGGATCCTTTTAAGGGGGGGGGGGGGCAAAATTTTCCGGCCACAATTTAACCCTGAAGCAACATCAGCACCCGCGTCTTTCCAGAGGTGATTGTAAACGCGCCTGTTTACACAGGCTGATTTGCTGGACTGATTTCATTTGTAGGCCGACAAAGTATTCCGGCATCACCCACCGTGTTGAGGGTCGGCAGCAGCTTGGTTGAGCCTCTGGATGGCCTGGTTGAGGCTGGACAGAGGCATCTGGCGGATGTAGCTGGGCAGGCGCTGGAACTCCGCCTGGGTCACCTCCGAGATCACCTTCTTCGCCGTTCTTCTGGAACAATGTTACAAAACAAGACCAAAAACACAATTGCTTAGATATCAGTGGTCCCTGAGAGGATTCCAGGTGGTCCCCAGTTAAATGATGGACAAGTAGGCAACCAAATGGACCCTTATAGATATGTAACTCTTGAGATCGTAAAATGATACCGGTGGTATTATTTTACGCTCTCAAGAGTTAAATTATATTTAATCATCTAAATTACTTTAATGTTCAAGAATGTACACCAAGTAATTCAAATGACAATTCTTCTACATGTTCTAAATATGTTAAAGAATGTAGACATTTAGATGTAGATGTAAATGTAGAAGATTGTTAATTTTGAGCATCGTTTTCCTTAGTTTTGGGTCAAAGAGACTAAAAACTCATCATCATGTGGTGGTCCGTGGCTAAAATGCAGAATGAATAGTGGGCCCTGGCATGAAAAAGGTTGAAAACCCTGGTTTATATCACTATAAAAGTAGTGCAAGGACATCAACGTGTTTAGGACAGCAATTCTATAAATACATTTGTTTTGTTTGTTTTAACCCTGACCCTAAAGTCCTGACTTGTACTTGGTGCGCCAACGTTGCACACAGACCATACTACTTAGTAACCTCTAAATGGAAGTCTAAGCTCCACCTGACTATTTTTCCTAACCGTAAACCTAATCTAAAAACATTTCAGAACGATAAAAGCAACCATCTCTCTTGTGAGGAGGACCAGAAAAAAAAAAAAAAAAAAAAAAAAAAAACGCAGCCTGTTATCCATTTGTCAAATCCTAGAAATACTTGAGGGGACATTTGTCCCTCACAAATATAGCAAGACCCACCCAAATCCTGAATAGAAACTAGATGCAATGTTTTGTTAAATGAGAATATAGATGTATAAAGGTTATGGCCTTATTCACAAAGAACAGTCATTTTTTTGCATACCAATAATTAACCCAGATCAGCTCCATCTGTTAATTCCAATGGGGTTAACGCGGCTACTTGTATTATTTTTTGTCAAAATAATAATTACATTTTTTTTTATGTTTTTCATGAAGTCTTCCTTTAATTAGAGCACCTCCAAAGAATTCCCTAAGAGCTTTGTCATTGGTTAGAAAATAGTCCCAGCGGGACTATTTGTTATCCAATCAGGAAGAGCCTCGCTGAGCTGCCTCCGATTAAGGAAAAAGGGAGGACTGGTGGAGGGCCAATGTGGCTCCGATGGTTGTCATAAATAGTAGATATTTCCAGGAAGTGATCTACTTCCTGTATACTTTAATTCCAATGGGATTACCTTGTGCATTGGCAACACTTAAAATAGCTGATCAACAAATCTACAGTTGGACAGCGTATATAAATGTGGATTATCGTTTGTAAAAGGGATCAAATTTTTTTACCTGTTTTCCTTCCCTTGAGGTCTGTGGTTTGGCGACCCTACTGCCGCTTTCCGTTCCAGTCGCAGTTGCTGAGGTTAAGAACGAAAGTGTTGAAATTAATTCAAAGGAATATATACATACAAATCGTATTCTGTGCAATGCAGAGTACCATGAAAAGTCAGGTTAGGTAACTGGGACATTTTTTGTATTCCCTCCCCTTTCTTGCATAAAATCTGTACATTTTCATAGGGGAAAAAAGATACATGTATACATACAACTATAGTGTAAACAAGGCCACTGCAAAGTCTTGCTAAGAAAAAACTGCTGAACTCAGCACAGTGTTAAACATTTAAGTTTTTTCCCCAGAGTCAGGTGCATGATAAAAACAAAACCAAAAAACAACAAGGGCAGGATAGACAAAACCCTTAGGTTTGCACTACACAAAACAACAGTTGCAAAGGCAGGCTACTATGCATCTATAAAAAGAAAGGTCCAACGATTTTTGTGCAGGAGGAGACCGTGGTTCAATGACATTTTTTTTAAAAAAAAGCATGTCTGGGCGGCTCAGGTATTCCTTGATGCTTTTAAATAATAAAGTGGACAGCAGTATAGAGACAGTTTGCCTTGGAGATGACACAAATGTTACTCTGGCGGAAGAGACTGTACTGTAGTGCAAGCTCCCTAGAAGGTCCAGTGTTGCTTTTTAGCAACATTAAACCCTTTAATTATTAAAAAAAAAAATATATATATATATATAATATTATAATATATTATTATATATATATATATATATTATATTTATATATTATTTATATTATATATTTTATAATATATATATTATATTTATTAGGGCTGTTGAATGATTAAAATTTTTATCAAATTAATCACAGCTTCAAATTTAATTTAATCATGATTAATCACCATTCGAACTATGTCCAAAATATTTCATGTTTTCCTGTACAGGATTCCAACATTTAAAAAAGAAAAAGAATCTGTGAAAAAAATACCATTTAACTTTAAAATATTTATCAAAATAGGTGATCTACAAGCCCTCAATGCTTGTAGATCCTCCAGCTATACTCTATGGCTCTGGTTACAGGAAGACACACAGCTATGTCTCCGTAAAACCGTGCTTACCCATTCCTTTCAATGAGAAAATGGGTCAATGGGTTGAGTCAGTGTGGATATGAGTTAATTGAGTTAAAAATTTTAATCAGATTAATCAAGAAATTAATTTAATCCCATTAATTAACTATTTTCAACACCCTTAATATATATATATATATATATATATATATATATATATATATATATATATATATATATATATATTAGGCTGTTGAAAAATAGTTAATTAATGGGATTAAATTAATTTTGTTGATTAATCTGATTAAAATTTTTAATCAGATTAACTCATGTGCACACTGACTCAACTCACTGAGCATTTTCTCATTGAAAAGAAAGGGGTTAGAGCACGGTTTTACGGAGACATATAGCTTGTGTCTCCCTGTAACCAGAGCCATAGAGTATAATGGATCTACTAGCATTGAGGGCTTGTAGATCACCTATTTTGATAATATTTTTAAAGATAAATGGTTATTTTTTTCCACAGATTCTGTTTCTTTTTTAAATGTTGGAATCCTGTACAGGAAAACATGCATATTTTGGACATAGTTCGATTGGTGATTAATCATGATTAAATTAATTTTGAAGCTGTGGATTAATTTGATTAAATTTTTTAATCATTCAACAGCCCTAATATATATATATATATATATATATATTATATATAAATATAATATATATTATATATTATATATATATATATATATTTATTATTTTTCATATAAATATCATGGTTGAGGTTGATTGTTTAGAATTTTTCACTGAAATTAGACATGAAATTTGCATAGCAACACCCCCACAGAGGCTGAAATTAATCCCTGGACTTAGATTTTGATGATTTTTCAACGTTGGACTTTAGCCTTTAACCCTAATAAAAGTAATGTAAAATGACTGCAATAAATATATTTTTGTGATTATTAGATTGTCTAGAACATGTACACTCAGTCTTTGGGGCTAAAATGTCCTCAAATGGTGGTCCGTGGCTCAAATGCTGAATAAATGGTGGTCCCTGGTATGAAAAGGTTGAAAACCATGATCTATACAATTTTAAAGTGTAGAATAATTGTTATTTTGACCAACATTTACCCAGTTATCGCTCAAATTGTAGAATAATTGTTATTTTGACCAACATTTACCCAGTTATCGCCCAAATTGTAGAATAATTGTTATTTTGACCAACATTTACCCAGTTATCGCCCCAAATTGTAGAATAATTGTTATTTTGACCAACATTTACCCAGTTATCGCCCAATTGTAGAATAATTGTTATTTTGACCAACATTTACCCAGTTATCGCCCAAATTGTGGACACAAACGTGAAAATCCTTAGTTTTAGGTCCGGGAGACTAAACTCAACGTCAAACGGTGGTCCGTGACCCCAATGCAGAATAAATAGTGGGCCTTCGTATGAAAAGGGTTGAATAAAAACCCTGGGCTAGACCAGGGTTTTTATATTTTTAACTAAAACTAACAAAAAAAACGATAACTATTTTTTTTTCTTTTTTAGAAAGTATCCGTTAACTGAAACCAAATAAAAACTATAAAAAAAACAAACTATAAACTATAACTGCATTGTGTGTTCACAAAACTAACTAGAACTAACTGAAATCATACTCAAAATACCCTTCGTTTTCGTTTTTTTTAATCAATATATCCACACGTACCACACGATACCAAAACAAAGTACAAAACAGTATGGTATGAAAAAAAAAATTAAACTAAAACTTTTTACAAAAATAAAAAGTAAAAACTAGCAAATGTCCCCTTAAACGAATTAAAACTAACTAAATTAAAAAGAAAGAGTAAAAAAAAAAAATTATAACTAAACTAAAATAAAAAAAATCCATAACTATAATAACCCTGGTCTAGACTTTTTTACCTGCATGTTGGCGAGCGCTCAGAGCAGAAGTCTGGCGTCACGGGGCTCTTCATGGGACCGTCGACCAGCTTCAGACTGGGAACGCTGGGCTCTCCCGGCTCCGTGGTCCCACTAGCAGCGCCTCTCTGCAGGGACCACAGGGCGAGAAATAGGGGTTGGGTTCAGGCAGGGGTTGACACTAAGGTCTCCGAGGCACTTGCCCATTGGGCAAGTGAAAGTCAGGTTCTACTTGCCCTCAGGTCATGTATGGTCACTTGCCCCCAAAAAAAATATATTGTAAATTTTGCATTTAGTTTACTTCCTATTGGGCGCTTTAAACCAGGGGGGTTTAACAGAGGGGTCCAGGTGGTCCCAGTTAAGTTGGTTAACCAGATGTAACTCTTGAGAACGTAAAAATGAAACCAAATGGATCCTTGCGGGTCCATTTGGTTTCATTTTTACACTCTCAAGAGTTAAAATTCATCATCTTAATTAGCCCAGGTCTACACAACTAGAGAATGTAGAAGATTAATGGTCATTTTGATGTGTATGTTAATTTGCCGTTTTGTTTTCCAAATCCAGCCTGGAATTGTGGATAGCTAGAAAAGCAGCATTTATCTTGTGTTGTGTTATAGTGCACTAAGTTGCACACTTGCCCGATCGGGCAACAGGTAGCAGTCTTCACTTGCCCCACCATTTTTTTTTACTTTGCCGGGCAAGTGGGCAAGTGTTAGTGTGAAGCCCTGGGTTGATTCACTTACTTCACGATCAGTGTTGGGCAGTAACTAATTTTAGATTACATATTACTGTAATATTATTACTTTTGCTTCAAAAAGTAAAGTAACGAGATTACTCTGCAAAAATGGGTAATAAGTAACGCATTACTTTGCAAGTAACGCCAAGTTACTTTTTTTAAAATGAGCTTGTTGTTGCATGCAAAATAGAACAGATGTACAAGCGATTGACAGGTACTGTAACAACAGAGATGCAGTAGATTGTAGATCCAGTCCACACACTGCATCTGCGCAGTTATGTACACTACAAATCGCATTGCTGCTTTATTTTGTAATAAACGGATTATGTTGTACTTCTCTAATTTTTCAAAAGCGGTGTGAGAACTTGGGAAAGTAATAACGTAATATGTAATATATTACTCTTCAAATTCAGTAATAAGTAAAGTAATGATATTACTTTGTCTAAGGGGTAACGAGTAAAGTAAAGAAGTTACTTTCCTAAGTAATATAGACCAACACTGTTCACGATACAATATTGATAATTAGGGTTCTGAATCGATTTACATTGAGATCTTAGTTATGCTGTGATTCGATACGTCACATTTTTTCCCCCACAAATGACTGCTTTTATTATACTAGAACAAGGAGGATTTTTTCCTGAGAAAAAAGGTCCTAAAAGAAAAATCATTAACAAAAACACAAACACATCTTGACAATGTCATAATGAAGTAAAATACAGTACAGTAAAATGTTGAAAATGGGGCGAAATTCTGAACAATATGGACCATGACAAGTTCAATCAACTAGAACATTTTTAAAGCAATTTTAAACAATATAAATAACAAAAAAATCTTGATGATGTCATCAGATGTATTTCACCTGTTAATGATTTTTTTTTATCGCCAGACCTCCATTTTTTTTTTAGGGAAATACAGAATTGGGGGGAACTTTTTTTTTATCATGTCCACACAACATCTCTAAGGTATATTAATGACATAATAATTTTCATAATGACAAAATGTTGAAAATGGGTGGTGTCCTTTAGACAGATATGTTAGGCTACCACAACCACAACATGCAACGTGTCCTTACGCTTGCTGCAAGCTGCTGCTTCTGCCACGACACGAAGACGGGCGTCTCGGGCGTACGCACGACGGCGTTGTCGCCGTCGTCATCGAGTACCAGCTCCGGGACGTTGTACTCCCAGCGTCTCTGGTCGGGGTTTACGCGAACGGTTGGCAGGCGTGGGCAGATCCCAGTCCGGCTGTCCACTGACTGCTGGCCCGCTGGTGGCTCCTGTGTCCGTCTTACCCTGGGAACCAAAGCATGACATGGCATTCAGTGGTTGCCAACTGATGAAATCCAAAATGCACTAGTGGCACTTCCAAAATGCACTCGAATGCGCTAGAGCAGTGGGGTTTCAACCATTGTCATGCCAGGGCCCACTATTTATTTATTTATTTGGTCAAAATATAAATTTATATATTTTCTAAATGTGTAGATTCTTGGAAATTAGGTAATTCAGATGTTTAGATATAATTTAACTCAAGAGATCGTAAAATGAAACCAAATGGACCCTTGTGGGTCCATTTGGTTTCATTTTACGATCTCAAGAGTTACAGATCTATAAGGGTCCATTTGGTTAGCAATGGTCCTTTTCTAGGAAGGAAGAAATCATAGGAGGAAAAATGGTGAAAAACGAGGGTTTTATCTCTGACACCTGTCAACCAATTTCGCCTCAACTCACCAGCAAAAAAAGCACTAGATTTTCCACCAGGAGTTTTTCACAAATTTTGGTGCTAGGGGGGTCTGGAAAAAAAAGCTAAATATAGCGACAAATGTGCCAAGTTGGCAACACTGATGTCATTGAAAACAAAGTTTTTTTCCCCCCTTTTCGTTTTTAATCACACAAATTTTATAACGATTTTTTGTAATGTAATTGTGGGCCTCCACCAACCTTCCATGCCTTTGCAGCCTCAGCCAGATTGGCGGAGGCCCACTATGATTTTTAAAGGGCCACTGCAGCTACTATGGTTGTCATAGATACTAGCTATTTTCCAGGAAGTGAAACGGTCTAAGATAAAGAAAAAGAGGGGGAGAATGCCATTAAAATATACTTTAAATTATAACCTTGCTCAACACAAATTAAACCTGTTGTGATTCATTCCTACCAGGCTGTGCATTCTGTCCAGGTAGAACTGGGGAGCTCTGGAGACTTCAGGGTGAAGGCCTGAGCCTTGAGGAGCGGTGTCTCCTCCTCTTGTGGAGGTGGTGAAGGGGTGCTGCGTCCGTACGCTCCTTTACGTGGGACAGATGGGTTAGGAGACACAAACGTTCCATCTGCTGGAGAGAGACGAAGGGAAAAAAAAAACAACACCGCAAGAGCAAGTTCAACACAGGGATGCGATTAACCTTTGTGTACCAAACGCGTTTTGGTGTTTCATCTGTTGAAAAATAGCAGATCTACAAGCCCATATCGCGCCACCGAGTGGCGCGATATGAGCTTGTAGTTCTGCTATTTCTGAAAAAAAAATTATGAAAATGTGCTGCAAATCTCTGAATACGTTATTTCGGAAGCAAACATTTTTTAATAATTAAAAATATATATATATATATATATATATATAAATAAATCATTTTTTAACATTTTTTTCAAAAATAGCAGAACTACAAGCTCATATCGCGCCACCGAGTGGCACGATATGAGCTTGTAGTTCTGCTATTCTTGAAAATTGTCAAAATGTGCCGCAAATCTCTGAATACATTATTTCGGAAGCAAACATTTTTTTAATTTTTTATTAATTTTTAAAAATATATAATATAAAAAAAACATTTTTTAACTTTTTTTTTTTTTTTTCAAAAAAAGCAGATCTACAATCTCATAATGCGCCACCGAGTGGCGCGATATGAGCTTGTAGTTCTGCCATTTTTGAAAAAAAAAAATGTGAAAATGTGCTGCAAATCTCGTTATTTTGGAAGCAAACATTTTTTTTAACTCAAATCTTTGCTTCTGGGGAATTCCCTAGAACATAATCATGTTTTTTTAGATAAGGTTCTGCAGCTAAATAATAGTAAAATAGAATCTCGCGCCAGGGACTAGAATTTGGTGTCACAAACTAGAGTTTAGTGTCATGGACTAGAACCTAGTGTCGGGAACTAGAATCTAGTGTCAGAAAACTGGAATCTAACTTCAGAAACTACAATCTACTGTGGGACCAGAATCTAGCTTCAGAAACTAGAATCTAGCTTCAGAAACTAGAATCTGATCAGGAAACAATGGGTTTAAACACAGGAATAAAGACATACATCTGTGTAAGTAGAGTATGTACTGCACCATACTGTACTGTATTATAATGCACTGTATTATACTGTACCATACCGTTCTGTACTATACCATACTGTAATGTCATATTGTGTGATAAAAGATTTGAAAATTGTGTCAGTGATCATACATACAAGCCACTTAGACAAACAGGGAATGAGCATACTTTCTCCACAAAAAGAAGTTAAAACAATTACACCCTAACCCAGGGCTGGGGAATTATTTTTCCTAAGGGGCCAAATGAGATCCATAAAATATTATGGAGGGCCAAGACTAAAGGCTGAACTAAAGTTTGCGTAGTATTGATTACATTTTCAAGGTAAAAGTAAGAGTGAGACAACTAGGCTAATTCACATGAATTATGAATATTTTAACTCTTGAGTGTAAAAAAAAAAAAAAAAAAAAAAAAAAAAAAAAAAAAACGCTCTCAAAGAGTTACATCTGGTTACCAACTTTCCATATTTAACTTGGGACTCTCTCAAGGACCACTGGTTTAAAACCACGGGCCGGTCAGAGTCAGCTAAAGGGCCGCATTTGGCCCCCGGGCCGCATAATGCCCAGGTATGCCCTAACCCGTAAAAGCAATTAATATAGAAATAAAACTACTCTTACTTTAAAGGTATGGGAAGTGATTTGAAATTCATTGTGTAGTACCAGCCTGGTGCACTAGGGGCGCCCAAGAGTAGCTACACTATGTGAACCTGCTGCTCGATCCTGATTGGAGGAGAATTCACCCTCCACCTTTTACTGGCTCCTCTGCTAACGTGGGGGAGGGGGAAACTCCATATATGGTCTGCACACCTTATAATAGAGCATTTTAACAGAATTTTTTGGGGGGTGATATCTGACAAAAGTGAAATCACTTCCCCTACCTTTAATTGTACAGAGAAAAAATACTTTTCAATGTTGCTGATGGAAGGAAGAAAACACAGGGGTAATTCTAACAGGTAGTCCCCACCTCCTGCCTTGTGCAAGGGGAAGATTGTCATACCGTATGAAGCAGAGCATCAGTCCAGGGTGGAGCGCAGAAACAGATGAGCTGCACAAGACAGAAGAACTTGTTTTACCTCATTTTGCAACGAAATAATACAGCAAAGAAGATGGAAAAAAAAGCAACCTAACAAAGAAAATAGAAACACACAGGGAGAGGACATGGCAAGAAAAGAACCATCCTTATGTTCTGATGAGATTATTTTTTACTGCATAAATGGAAAATTCCCTAAAAGCGAAGCACAAATATGCCCCAGTGTACCATGTATGTGTGCACCCAATACTTACTGTCTGTGCCTAATGGTACTTTGTTAATATCAGAATCATGTTTTTGCCTCCCCCCCCCCCCCCTCTATGCAGGGGTGGATTGGCACATATTTTCCCACCGTGACAATTTTGCCTTTGCCAGGCCAACCTGGGGGGGGGGGGGGGGGGGGGGCAGCTGGTTAACCAGATGTAACTCTTTGAGAACTCTTTGAGAACTCTTTGAGAAATTAACCCTCAAGAGTTAATATTCATCATGTGAATTAGCCCAACTTAGTCTACACAACTAGAGAATGTAGAAGATTAATGGTCATTTTGATCTGTATGTTCCAGGTGAGCATCTAGCAACATTCTAGTGCATTTTGGAAGTGCCACTAGTGCATTTTGGATCTTGTCCAGGCCACTAGGTGGCGCAGGCACCGGGGGAAAACTCCCTGTACTCCAGATGGCCAATCCGCCCCTGCCTCTATGTTGCTTCTACTTTGACGCTGCAGCCGTTTGCCTGGAGACAGACACTTGCTTCGTCCTGCAGACGGTCCAGAACTTGTCAACAAATCATGAAAACAAAACACTTGTTGGGCTCAGGAAATGCGGCACTAATTTGTGATTTGTGTGTAAAATAGATTGGATGGCTGCACTCAGTGTTACGGAACTCAGTAGTGAATAGAAAAACTAGAAGCATCTCCTCCTCATGCTGGGCACCAATTGAATTTAAAAGCTTTAGAAAAACTAAGAATATTTTGTGCATAATTTCAAGTTAGTTTTTTGAACCCACATTATAGTTTCAGTTCAGTTATCGTTTTTTGTATTTATTTAGTTTTTATTCGTTTCAGTTAACTCAAATGTTTTTTTGAAATCTAGTTTTCGTTTTTTTTTTAGTTAGCCGTTATAACCCTGCACCCCACATAACCCCCTTCCCTCACAAATTAGCACCACCTGTCCTGAGCCCGACGAATGTTTTATTTTCATGAGTTGTTGACAACAAAGTTCTGGACCGTCTGCAGGACGAAGCAAGCATCTGTCCTGCAGCGAGACAGCTACGGCATCACATTAGAAGCAACGTAGAGAGGGGGGAGAGGCAACAAATATAGCAATGTATCTATTTAGAATTTTCAGATTTTTCAGAAAAACTAGAATGTAGCGTCAGAAACTATAGAATCTAGTGTCAAAAACTCGATTCTAGCATCAGAAACTAGGTTCTAGTGTCAAAAAGTAGATCCTAGCATCAGAAACTATAATTTAGTGTCAATAACTAGAATCTAGTGTCAGAAACTACTGTAGAATCTAGCGTCAAAAGCTAGAATCTTGCTGCAGCTATAATCTGGTGTCAGGAACTACTGTATAATCTGGTGTCAGAAACTACTGTATAATCTGGTGTCAGGAACTACTGTATAATCTGGTGTCAGAAACTACTGTATAATCTGGTGTCAGAAACTACTATATAATCTGGTGTCAGAAACTACTATATAATCTGGTGTCAGGAACTACTGTATAATCTGGTGTCAGGAACTACTGTATAATCTGGTGTCAGGAACTACTGTATAATCTGGTGTCAGGAACTACTGTATAATCTGGTGTCAGGAACTACTGTATAATCTGGTGTCAGGAACTACTGTATAATCTGGTGTCAGGAACTACTGTATAATCTGGTGTCAGGAACTACTGTATAATCTGGTGTCAGGAACTACTGTATAATCTGGTGTCAGGAACCACTGTATAATCTGGTGTCAGGAACCACTGTATAATCTGGTGTCAGGAACTACTGTATAATCTGGTGTCAGAAACTCGAATCGAGGGTCACTCACAACACAATGGGTTAAATATCTGCTAGATCATTTTGCATTATAAAAAAGTCAATATGGGTTGATAATGACGTGGTGTGAGAAGTTCATTTCCCCGGCGTCTAAGCGCCACTCTCACCTGGCAGCGTGCAGCTGTGTGTCTTTGCGCTGCAGGTCCATGGTGAAGTCGTTGTTCAGACACATGGTGTGCTCCGAGTACACGCCGAAGTACGGCGCCTGGGGCGTGCGCAGCTCGTCCTCGTCGTCGTCCATGCGCAGCATGCACTTGGGCGTCTTGGGCGTGGCGCCGGACGCCGCGAACATGGAGGGCGGGAAGTACGGCGAGGGGGCCGCAACGTCGGGACCCTGGAGTTCTTCTCCTGGGGTTAGGGGGTTGGGGGACATACGCTGATAAATATTAAAAATGGTATCGAACAATACGTTTTTTTTTCCAGAGATAATATACTGTACATAATATTGTGAGACAGTTGTGAGATTGGTCAATAACTTTTCCCATACCATGGCCCACTATTTATTCAGAATTTGAGCCACAGACCACCATTCGATGACAATCTTAGCCCACAGACCCAAAACTAAAGACTTATTTTGCTTTTGTCCACAATTCCAGGCTGGATTTGGGAAACAAAACAGTCAAACATGGAGATCAAAATGACCATTCATCTTCTAGTTGTGTAGACTTGGGATAATTCATATGTTGAATATTGTAATAATTCAAAATAGGTTGTTGCCAATGCATTTATAGGTAGAAGAGCCGCCATTGGACTGGCCCCATGAAGTAAATGGACTGAGTTTGCGTAACTTTGTCTATTCTCTTAGGCTCCTTGTAGGATGTGCTTCGCTTCGAGACTGCCATTACGTTTCACCATATGTAGCCGATTGTGCATCTGCAACGCGTGGATCAAAGCTATGAATGTGAATGAATAACAAAGCATTCGGTGAAAACGGTTGTGAGACTCTGACACCATGACATGCCTTGTGACATGATTAACAAAAATGTTGCGATATTACTGTATTGTCCCGAATATAAGACGACCCCAGTTATTCATCGTCATTTATGGAAAAAGAACATTGAATGTCATAAATAATATAGTCCCCGAATATAAGACGACTCATTTTTTTTGGATTACCATTGGGGGAAAAAAACATGGTCTTATATTCAGGTCAATAGGGATTTATGTTTCCATCTTGGACAGCTCTCCTACCTGAAGTCCTCCTCTGACAGGCCAAAGTCAGAGGGCTGAGGGCTGCGTAAACAGAGGGAGGAGCCTGTAGTGGTGGCTCCACCCTCCACCCTGGCCACTGCTGCTGTCCCATGGAAGTCTGCTTGGCCTGAACCGGCCACAGCTGCTCCGCGACGTCTGTATTTGTTTAAGGCAGGGAATGTGTTAATAGAAAACGCAGGCAGCGTAAACTGGCCCACATATAAGTCTGGAAACCTAACTTTAGGAATTATTGTATCTTATATCATTTAAATCGTCGATTAGTCACCTCAACAACAAGGTATGGCTTGTACAGATCGGACATTCTTGGACTGAGTAACACTGCTAATACTGCTAAACGTGTGGGTTGAACCCTCCGAAAAGGTTTTTGCCAACTTTGTGAATTATTTTCTCAACCTTCATATTACCAATTTGAATTGCATCTTATATTGTTTTAGTCATGGATTAGTCACCATTACAACAAGTTATGGCCTTGTTATTTTCATTTGTGCTCGACTTTATAGAATTGGCCACTTGTTTCTGTTGCAAACCTGGCAACACAGCAAGAGAAAGAGGAATTTCTGCATGCATGCAAAGACTATAGGACTATATACACTATAACGCAAAAGATTATACAAAAGTCGTGAAAACTTTTGTAGACAAGGTAGTTCTACTGTTACTAAATCACTTGAACGATAAAACAATAATATCTACATAAAAAAAAAAAAAAAAAAACATATTGTGAGGTCATTAAAGGGCAATTCCACCCATTTTCAAAATTTTCCTGAGAGGTTACAAATGTGAACCAAATGGACCTAAAGGTCCTAAAAGAAAAAAAACATTACATGGTGAAACACAGCTTGCTGATGTCATCAAGATGTTTCACCGTGTTAGATTGTTTTTTCAGACCTCCATTACTAGGAAACACAGGATGGGAGGAACATTTTATCATGTCCACACAACTTCTCTAAGGCATATAAATGACATAGTGAAATGTTGAAAATGGGTGGAATTCCCCCTTTAACCCTTAATGCTTAGAACACCAAAACGCGTTCAGTACACTATGTTTTAACTATTGAAAAAGAGTTAAAACATAATGCAGAGATACAAGCTCATAGCGCGCCACCGAGTGGCGCGCTATGAGCTTGCATCTCTGCTATTTTTGAAAAATCGTGAAAACGTGGTGCAAAACTCTTTGAATATTATGTTATTCAGAAACTAGAAATCTAGTGGGTTAACAAGTTGTTGTGATATTATTATTTCCATCTCGGACATCCCGCGCCCTACCTGAACTGAACGCGTTTTGGTGTTCTAAGCATTATGTTTTAACTATTGAAAAATAGCAGATCTACAAGCTCATAGCGCGCCACCGAGTGGCGCGCTATGAGCTTGTATCTCTGCTATTTTTGAAAAATCGTGAAAACGTGGTGCAAATCTTTGAATATTATGTTATTCAGAAACTAGAAATCTAGACAGGACACAATGGGTTCTAAGCATTGTTTTAACTATTGAAAAATAGCAGATCTACAAGCTCATAGCGCGCCACCGAGTGGCGCGCTATGAGCTTGTATCTCTGCTATTTTTGAAAAATCGTGAAAACGTGGTGCAAATCTTTGAATATTATGTTATTCAGAAAACTAGAAATCTAGTGGCTTAACAAATTGTTGTGATATTATTTCCATCTCGGACATCCTGCGCCCTAACTGAACTGAACACGTTTTGGTGTTCTAAGCATTATGTTTTAACTATTGAAAAATAGCAGATCTACAAGCTCATAGCGCGCCACCGAGTGGCGCGCTATGAGCTTGTATCTCTGCTATTTTTGAAAAATCGTGAAAACGTGCTGCAAATCTTTGAATATTATGTTATTCAGAAACTAGAAATCTAGTGGGTTAACAAACTGTTGTGATATTATTATTTCTATCTCGGACATCCCGCGCCCTACCAGTGTTGTTTGTTTGAGTATATTTTGACTTAGTCTTAGTCTTTTGAGCAACACACATTTTGTCTTTTTAGTCCGTGGGACGCCAGGCAAAAAATGGCAATTTACCGCCATCAAAAGGGACAAGACATATGTGGTATCATTACGTTCGTCTGACATCCAGGAATGCAAAAATGTGTGATAGCAGTTTCAGAAGAGTAGCTGAATACAGTTTTTTGGCATTTATATCTGATAAAATGTTGTAATAACTTCATAACTTGAAATGCATTGATTTTACGCCCCATAAATGTATTGAACGTTAATATAAAGTTGAGCATTATGAACGATTTGGTACCAACTACATGTCTGTATCTCCTACGGTTCTCGAGATACAGTATATAGGTACGTTCACAGATTGCGGAGAGCAAGACATTTGTAACATTGATTTTTTAAGTCAATCAAATGGTGATACAGGCATGAAAATTGGTACACACACTCTTTAAACCCCACTATTTCTAAAAGTTCTGCGTGCCCTGCAAAATTCCAAGATGGCAGCCCCAAAATCCAAGATGTCCGTCCAAAAATGTGGTTTTTCATTCATAACTCGAAATACAAAGATCCTAAGCCCCATAAATGTATTGAACGTTAATATAAAGTTGGGCATTGCGGACATTTTGATCCAAGTACATGTCTCTATGTGCTACGGTTCTTGAGTTACAACATATACGTAGTGATGAGGCACCATAAGTGTAACATTTTGGCACGTTTCACTCTTTAACTCAAAGATCCCTTTATCACCATATCTTCTATTTTCAGGAAATGGACCTACATGTATCTGCTATCATAAACCACTTCAAGTTTTTCAATTGATGAAACGGGTCGGGAGTTATTAAGCCAATTGTGAAGGGCTGTTTCAGTGCTAAAATTGCTGCGTACATTCTGCGAATATAAGCCACCCAGAAATGTCTGTCTGTGCATCTGTCCTTCACAATAAGTGTATATGTGAAGCGGACGCACCAAGTGTATAATGTGGGTAATATATGCAATAGTGTCGTAGTGTAACGTGTAATACTGTAATAGGGTAATATGTGTAATAGGGTAATATGTGTAATAGTGTCATAGTGTAACATGTGTAATAGGGTAATTGGGTAATATGTGTAATAGTGTCGTAGTGTAACGTGTAATACTGTAATAGGTTAATATGTGTAATAGTGTAATATGTGTAATAGTGTCATAGTGTAACATGTGTAATAGGGTAATTGGGTAATATGTGTAATAGTGTCGTAGTGTAACGTGTAATACTGTAATAGGTTAATATGTGTAATAGTGTAATATGTGTAATAGTGTCATAGTGTAACATGTGTAATAGGGTGATTGGGTAATATGTGTAATAGTGTCGTAGTGTAACATGTAATACTGTAATAGGCTAATATGTGTAATAGTGTAATAGGCTAATATGTGTAATAGTGTCATAGTGTAACATGTGTAATAGGGTAATAGGGTAATATGTGTAATAGTGTCATAGTGTAACATGTGTAATAGGGTAATATGTGTAATAGTGTCATAGTGTAACATGTGGTAATGTCTGTGCATTATGGTAATAGTGTAATATATTACTGTAATATTGGTATAGCATAATAGTGTAATATGTGTACTAGTTTCATATTGTGACATGTGTAATAGGCAAGTATGTGTATCATGTGTAATGGTGTAATAGGACAATTACACTAGACCACTATTCAATATATTACACTATTACCCTAATGCACACATATTTCACTATTACACCATTACATATATTACCCTATTACACTATTACATATATTACCCTATTACGCTGTTACACAATTGCATATATTACACTATTACATGATTGCGTATATAGCACTATTACCCTAATGTACATATTACCCTATTACACTATGACACTATTACACATATTTCCTATTACACTATTAGCCTAATGCACAAATATCACACAATTACACTTATTACCCTATTACACATGTTACACTATGACACTATTACACATATGACCCTATTACCCTATTACCCTATTACACATGTTACACTATGACACTATTACACATATTACCCTATTACACTATTACACATATTAACCTATTACAGTATTACACGTTACACTACGACACTATTACACATATTACCCTATTACACATGTTACACTATGGCACTATTACACATATTACCCTATTACACATATTACCCTATTACAGTATTACACGTTACACTACGACACTATTGCATATATTACCCACATTATACACATTATACCATTATACTATGACACATGTTACACTTGGTGCGTCCGCTTCCATATACACTTATTGTGAAGGACAGATGCACAGACAGACATTTCTGGGTGGCTTATATTCGCAGAATGTACGCAGCAATTTTAGCACTGAAACAGCCCTTCACAATTGACTTAATAACTCCCGACCCGTTTCATCAATTGAAAAACTTGAAGTGGTTTATGATAGCAGTTACATGTAGGTCCATTTCCTGAAAATAGAAGATATGGTGATAAAGGGATCTTTGAGTTAAAGAGTGAAACGTGCCAAAATGTTACACTTATGGTGCCTCATCACTACGTATATGTTGTAACTCAAGAACCGTAGCACATAGAGACATGTACTTGGTATCAAAATGTCCGCAATGCCCAACTTTATATTAACGTTCAATACATTTATGGGGCTTAAGATCTTTGTATTTCGAGTTATGAATGAAAAACCACATTTTTGGACAGACATCTTGGATTTTGGGGGCTGCCATCTTGGAATTTTGCAGGGCACGCAGAACTTTTAGAAATAGTGGGGTTTAAAGAGTGTGTGTACCAATTTTCATGCCTGTATCACCATTTGATTGACTTAAAAATCAATGTTACAAATGTCTTGCTCTCCGCAATCTGTGAACGTACCTATATACTGTATCTCGAGAACCGTAGGAGATACAGACATGTAGTTGGTACCAAATCGTTCGTAATGCTCAACTTATATTAACGTTCAATACATTTATGGGTGTAAAATCAATGCATTTCAAGTTATGAAGTTATTACAACATTTTATCAGATATAAATGCCAAAAAAACTGTATTCAGCTACTCTTCTGAAACTGCTATCACACATTTTTGCATTCCTGGATGTCATACGAACGTAATGATACCACATATGTCTTGTCCCTTTTGATGGCGGTATTTTTCCTGGCGTCCCACGGACTATTTAGTCCCATCTAGTCTTCTGAAATTATTTTTTTTTAGTCTAGTCTTAGTCGACGAAATATCAACATTGATTTAGTCTTAGTCTCAGTCTTAGTCTTTTTTTAGTCTTAGTCTTTCAGTCTTAGTCTTGGTAGGTTAGTCTGACATACAAATGCATTGTAGGTTTATATATCTTATACAGATTTATAGTTTTTAGTATGGAAGATGTCTCATTTTATTTCTTTGTATAAAAGTACTGCATTAGCAATAAGACCCTTTCCTTAAAATGTATGCAATCTATACTGCAGATATGTTCACATACATAAAAATAACGAAAAAAAAGTTAATTAAATGTTTCCTATTTCCATTAGTCTTAGGTTATGATTTAGTCTTCGTCTTAGTCTTTTGAAAACATACATCTTTTAGTCCCAATTAGTCTTCTAAAATTCATTTTTGTTAGTCTAGTCTTAGTCGACTAAGTGTCAAAAACCCTTAGTCGACTTAGTCTTTAGTCTTAGTCGACAAAAAAAACACTGCGCACTACCTGAAATCCAGATCCGACAGGCCAAAGTCAGCGGGCTGAGGACTGCGTAAATAGAGGGAGGAGCCTGTTGTAGTGGTGGCTCCGCCCCCCACCCTGGCCATTGCTGCCGTTGTCCCGCGGAACTCTGCTTCGCCTGAACCGTCCGCAGCCTCCATCATCCTCCTTCTCAGGTGGTACTCCGACAGGCCGAAGTCGGAGAACTGAGGGGTGCGCTGGAGGTGTGCCGGGGTGGGGGCAGGGTCAGAGCCACCCTCGCCCCCCACCTCCTCTGCATCCGCGGACGCTGCAGCTGCTGCTGCATCCTCCTGCTGCTGCTGTTCTGCGACGCCTTATTTGTGGATGGCAGGAAATTTAAGAGGCAACATAAGTTACAGGGCTTGACACTAACACTTGCCCGCTTGCCCGGGGCAAGTAAAAAAAAAAAAAAAAAAAAAAAGGTGGGGCAAGTGAAGACTGCTACTTGGTTGCCCGATCGGGCAAGTGTGCAATTTAGTGCACTATAACACAACACGAGTTAAATTGTGTTGTAAATTGGGAAACAAACAGGCAAATTAACATACACATCAAAACGACCATTAATCTTCTACATTCTCTAGTTGTGTAGACTTGGGCTAATTAAGATGATGAATTTTAACTCTTGAGAGTGTAAAAATGAAACCAAATGGACCCTTGCGGTCCATTTGGTTTCATTTTTACATTCTCAGGAGTTACATCTGGTTAACCAACTTAACTGGGGACCACCTGGAACCCTCTCAGGGACCACTGGTGGTCCCCGGACCACCTGTTGAAAACCCCTGGTTCAAAGCACCCAAGTAGGAAGTAAACTTAAATGCAAAATTTAATATATTTTTGGGGGGCAAGTGACCATGACCTGAGGGCAAGTAGAACCTGACTTGTGTGTCAACCCCTGATAAGTAACAAACTGGCTCACATAAGTTCGGAAACCTAACTTTGCATACCATTTTCTCCACCTAAATAATACCAATTCGTATTGTATCTTATATCTCATTTTATCATTGATTAGTTACCTTTACAACAAGGTATGGCCTGCAGAGATCGGACATTCCTGTATTGAGTAACACTGCTAAACGTGTGAGTCGAACCCTCAAAAAAATGTGACAAAATGGAATTGTTGTTCTTTTGTTCTTTTAAAGGTAGGGGAAGTGATTTGAAATTCATGGTGTAGTACCAGCCTGGTGCACTAGGGGCCCCCCAACAGTAGCTACACTATGTGAACCTGCTGCTCGCTCCTGATTGGAGGAGAATTGTGGTGACCTGGGGAACTTTTATTAGCTCCTCTGCTAACGTGGGGGAGGGGGAAACTCCATATGTGGTTTCCACACCTTATAATAGAGCATTTTAACAGAAAAAAAAAAAAAAATTTTTTGGGTGATATCTGACAAAAGTGAAATCACTTCCCTACCTTTAAATGTCAAGTGCTGGTAGGTGTGTGCCACTCAGTCACACAGGGATTAAAGTAAAAAAAAAAATCTTGAGACTGAAAATGATGTTTTGCAAATAAGCACCGAGCTAATTAAATGACCCCTGTGAAATCCTCAGGACTGAAATCAGTACCTAGTACTGAGAACTTTAATCCCTGAGTCACAGGTGTGTGCCACTCAGTCACAGGTGTGTGCCAGGCACATGAGCACGGGTCCTGTCACTTTCGTGACTTTGTCTATTACGTTCATGAATCCATATCTTCAGAATCTGCCTCCAAGCATGAATTTGCCATTTGGCTTTTTTTTTTTTGGGCTGCAACCCACACGTTTAGCAGTTAGGCTTCCAAACGCATTGCCACTTTAGATAAGCGATCAGAAATAGTAAAAAGATTAAGCACTTTGTAGGTCCTTTTTGCAGATGGTAGAAAACTGCTGACAGGAGCTCTTTGGAGAGGGGTTCAATAATACAGCACACAAATTCTAGACAAGTTCTAATAATACCTTTGAATAAGTCCCAAAAACAATATCGTGGGCGGTAAGCAGGTGGCAGCCTTTTAAATATGATCCATTAAAATGCCGTTCTGGCCAATAGAAAAATAAAACATTTATTTCATGGTATAAAAGTAACAAGGGAAAAAAAACGTAGGGCTTTTATTATGTTTAAAAGTCTGCCACCTGCTTACCGCCCATCCCATTGTTTTTGGACTTAAAGGACCACTTCAACACTTTAACATAATACATATACCGTATTGTCCCGAATATAAGACAGCTCGTTTATAAGACGACCCTCATTTTTCAAGACCCATTTACAGAAAAAAAGGAAGATTGAATGTCAAATAGTATAGGCCCTGAATATAAGACGACTCCATTTTTGGGGATATTTCCATTGGGAAAAAAAAAAACATAGTCTTATATTCAGGCCAATAGGGTAATAGGTCCTCACTATTGTACATGATAAAATACCACTATTTTTTCTACTCAGTCTCACAGGAGGGCTGTGGACAGTTCAGAAACTTCTTCAAATGACAGTGGTGGAATCCAAGCTAATAGAAACTGCATGCTTTCTATTCCTGAAATGTTGCAATGCAAAAATGACAGCCAGAGTTCTCCCGATAATAATATATATTTTTTTCAAAAACACATCGTTTGAAAGAAAAAGAAAAATCTGCAGAATGATGATGTCATTCTGAACTGCCCAGAGCCCTCCTGTGACACACAAAATGCAGGCAATAAATTGTTGTGATCATTAGAATGTCTATGTAGATGTACAGTACATTCATTATTTTGAAGGATATGCCCCAAATCTACTACGATTTGTAAAAACAAAAAAAGTATTAAGGTTGCAATCTCTTTTTTGCAAGTAAAAAGACATAATAGGGCCTTCCAGGGTTAAGTGCCCCATTTAAACAAAAAGTAGATCTGGAAGCTCACAAATTCAGCACTCGTCCACATTAAAAAAAAAACAACAACCTTGGCCTATAATGATACAGCTAAAAAGGGAGACGCAGGGTTGAAAAAGTTGTCTGTGACATATCTGCACAGTTCACAGCTAATTATCCCACCGGCTAATGCCCCATTTTTTACTTACTTAGTGTTTGTTGGTTGGTTCTGGGGAGCCTGGTAGCCGTACTTCTCAACATGTGTTCGAAGGACCTCCACGTCTCTACCGACTTTCTGTTTCATCACCGTGCAGGCGGCGAGGAAGCGCTCCACCTCCGACACCCTGTCCCGCTCCTGCTTCAGGTCGGACAGCACTGGGACTGTGATGAAAGTATTTTGTATTATGTTATCTGACTAGCATTTATACCACTTCAAATGGT